>JAQFYE010002045.1:0-19599 GCA_034694305.1 Protaphorura glebata | reverse complement strand
ACAGATTGAAGGCTGACTTTCTTGAACATTTGGCACATAGATCTTTCGCACTACCAGTCATTTCTTTCCGTTTGCAAATAAGGCAAACACTGAATCCCAATTTCTTCATCTTATTTTCGAACATACTTTCCAGATCCCTATCAGCAACTGAATTCTGCGCAAGTAATTCTGTTCTCTGCTCTTCTCGTCTCTTCTTTTTATTCACCCGATCCCGTTCAAGACGGCATTCCCTTTCTGTTTCCGTTTCCTTTTTTTTGGCACTGGCTAATGGTCTTTTAAGTCGCTTATTGTTGCGATCACGTTCTAATCGGATTTCCCTTTCTTCGACTGTTTCTTGCTGCCGCCTTTCTCTGTTATGTTCTCCTTCCTTATTGGCGTCCGCTTGCCGCTTTTGCAGCAAATACTCACGTACCCGTTCCTGTCGCTCATTCTTTTCAGTCTCCGACTCCGCTTTTCTTTTTTCTTTCCTAGACTCGCGGTCACGCCTCCGTCGGGCCTCCTTCACAGTTTCCGAATTGTCTATTTTTCGGCCTACATCTGCTCCGATTCTATGTTCCATACCTTTAAGACCACAAGATAAACTAATCTAGTTCCGGCAACTCCAAAGTTAAATACAATATTTTTCAAAATATAGAACCTCGATCATCCAATGCTCAAAATGTCACGATCATCAATTTTACAAACAAAAATATTGACATGAAAACCTGACACGTCGGTTGCTAAAGGAAACCAACGCCGACACAGGCAGACGCGGACACGAAAGCGGAAAAGTCGAATAGGGGGGATCAGTTGCTGGGGCAACGGGTTCCGCATATTGGTTGTTAGGCGTAACCAACGCCGACACAGGCAGACGCGGACACGAAAGCGGAAAAGTCGAATAGGAGGTCTCCTTCTCGTTACACTCGGTCGCCCAATTAAAGAAACTAAACTATAAATGAAAACATGTTAGTGAAATTGACACAGAAAGTTGTAAGTAGCCTATAAACACGCAGCACGAATAATATCCACCCGTTCTCCTCCATATTTTGGTCACTTTCAGGAATGTAAAATATTCTGCAAATTCTATGATATTGTTTTCTTCAAAACGTGGAATTGCGATTGCATGTAAACATGTATTTGCGGAAATCATTCGATATGGACACACTTTTCTAATCTACACAGAACTGACATTCTCAAACAATACGAAAAATTTTTAGTAAGAAACTGGAAAAAAAATATATTTAAATTATTAAAGCCATTTATGTATTATTATATTATTTACTTATTGTACGTTATGTATTCAAGAATGGGTCGTATAATAATAATTCCAGTATATTCTTCGTAAAGGTGGCAAACGTTTGAATACCGGGTGGAGGATAGTTTAGCGTTTGGTTTTAATGGAACTCAAGAATGGTGCATTTTTAGTGCATTTTATTGACGAAGCCCAACAGTAAAAACGTTGAGTACTCGATGTTTACTATGTGGAGATTTTAACAATTCAGATTTAAGAAACATTTGAAAACTCAGTTTGGAATATGTTTGATTCCTCCCATAGGTACACAGTCTTTGATCGTATATAAAACAATTTAAACACTTGCCACCTTTAGTTATAAATGTCTGTAAACTTTAATTAACAATAATTAAGTCAAGTTGAAGTTGGAATTGACGACACTCACTGATATTTCAATGATTTATCTACGATGTTTACAATGTGTACGAAGTTGATGACTATAATAAAATATGTATCCGATCCAATCCAATAGATATTATTTTCAAATGTACGACCGACGATTTTCTGTCTTACTTTGCTAGAAATACCTTCGCGCAAGTCACACACAAGACGCGTTTATACAAGTTCTAATTCTAAATGTTATTAATACACAAGATTTGGAGGGCGTAACCTTCCTTATATTGTACAAAGTAAATATTTTTAAATATAACTTTGGAATTACTGAACGTTATCTAAAGTACTATTTTCGACAATATTGTTCTTGTTCTTGAGTATGCGATTTCATGGGCAAGGCTACCTGAGTCCAAGAACTGCTGTAAAAGTCAAGTAATTATATATATTTTCACTTTTAGTAATACTTTGCCTGAACGGTTTCATTTCAAAATGTTAAACGACTCGTAATCTCATTACAGAACTATTATTATTATGGAATTAAGAAAAGGAAATAGGTAAAGATCTGTCTTCAACACAAACACCCCCACCGAGTATAATTAAAAGTAAACTTTCCATACGTGGTCTAACGTAACAAAATTATTTTTTGTACCAATACTTCATTTACGAACACATTGTATGAGATCACACAGTTCCGCTTTACGGACTAGCAAATGCATATCCTGATTCGTAATTTTTATGCCTTTGAATTTTCACAGCTTTCAATGCTAAATAGCGGAACAAAATTATTGTTCTATAAAAACCAGTAACTTTGACTCACTTCATGTCATTAGATCCTCGGTTTCCTCTTGTATTAGTTCAGTCCTTTCCTGTCCAAATATTAAAATGCAGAAAGTAAGTTTTGTGTAGAGAATTCACGGAATATTTTTTGAAAGAAATAATAAGGTTATATTTTACCATAGCCTTTTTTTTTCAACAGGTGCTTGTTGTGACGCTGACATGCTTAGCTATTTGTTCTGCAGCGGTTGAACCCCAGAAACAAAAGACTGAGGTGAAAAAACCACCAAAGAAGGGTGATCTCCAGGCCGCGGCTGGACATTCCGGTTATGGTGGTCAGGGCGGGTTTGGACTTGGTCAGGGTCAGGGAGGACTTGGACAAGGACTTGGTTTGGGTGGACACGGACACGGTCACCATGGAGGATTCGTAGGCGGACAGGGTCATGGTCACGGAGGATTCGTAGGCGGACATGGTCATGGTCACGGAGGATTCGTAGGTGGACAAGGTCATGGAGGATTCGTAGGTGGACATGGTCATATTGGACATGGACAACCCCATGGCGGGTATGGGTACAGCTATGGTGGATCCGGACTCAGTCACGGACACGATCATGGTCATGGATATGAAATTCATAGTGGAGGTCACGGTCATGGAGGATACGGACTTAGCCATGGCAGACATGGTGGTGGCGGTGGATTTGTCCCAAGCTACGGCGGACACGGCCATGGATTTGGTAGCGGTCATGGCGGAGGATATGGATTTACCTCAGGTCACGGACACGGTGGGGGGCATGGTCACGGGGGGCATGTAATTAGCGTTGGACATGGTCACGGTGGACATGGGTTTACCGCGGGTCACGGTCATGGGGGACATATAATTAGTGCAGGGTATGGAATAGACGGAGGTCACGGTCATAGTGGAGGATATGGATTTACCTCAGGTCACGGACACGGTGGGGGCCATGGCCATGGGGGGCATGTAATTAGCGTTGGGCAAGGCCACGGTGGACATGGGTTTCACGCTGGTGAGGGGGACGGATTCGTCGGAGGACATGGACACGGACATGTCGGGGGTCATGGCCACGACGACGGGATTGGTTTCGTAGGAGGACAAGGATTTGGCGGAGGACACGCTCACGGTAATTGAACTGGAACTGGATTTGCTAGTTAAACTTTTCCCATTTTTATCGATATTTGGAGTGAAACATTCTAATTAATGTGTTGATGTGAGTTACAGGTTACTCAGCTCCTGTTGTTTCTTACGGACATGATCATCATTCACAGGGTCACGGTTATCATAAATAAGTGATGACTTTCCTAAATACATTGGACCTCAGAAATTTCAAAAGTGCCAACATAGTTACTTTGTTGCAAAACACTAAACGTTTTTAATTCGGGATGTAGTATTTCTACGCACAGGCATGCGTTGAATCGCCTCAGGTGGTAACGCTTTGATCAAACGCACAACTAATTTCACTAGTCACGGTCACACTGCGATAAACTCCAAAAACTAATTTGTTATGAACTCGGAACTACCGAGTGATGTATTAAAAGTCAGGTTGAATTCAAGTTCCAATTGAATGAATGATCTGAATATCGAATTACAAGTTCAATAAGACAATCTTCACAATAGTGGTTATGAATGTTAATGGTATAACTTTAGTATTAGAAAATGCACGGGAAGTAAAAAGAAGTGTAGTTTCTAAATTTCATTGCTCTGTCTTTTATTTTATTTATTTTTTTGACACGACACATGAGTCTAACATAAAATAGTTTCTACCAATGGTTGACAGTGTTTGGACCTCTGAATATTATTGAAAATGTCAACTAGAATCCCACATCTCCGACACCAGGTTTCCCTCACCCTTCTTGATCGTTTAATATATTTTCTATGATTTTTAGGCCAAATATCACAGTACCGATTCAAAATAATATTAACAATTAACAAGTTAAACGATACCCCATTTCACAACTTTAACAGAATTTAATAAGTTAGAATTGATTTATAAATTTAAATTTAGTCATCATCTAATCTTTCAAGAATGTCGGGGATGCGGGACACTACCAGAGTTCCAAACTTATCGAAGAGTCGATGGGCAGAATGCCCAAATCTGTTGAGGATAGACGGGCGACGGTTAAAGTTGTACATAGAATCACCCTACAGGAAGGTACAGGAAAACATAAACATTTAATTTATGTCCTTGTATAGATTATTTTCATAAACATATCACCTACAAATCCGCCTAGTCCACCATAGCCTCCACCGAATCCGCCAAGACCACCACCGAATCCGAGTCCTCCGATTCCATATCCGCCGTATCCGCCATACAAATTGTAGGGCCTGGAATTTGGAAACCTTAAATTAATTTGGAAAATACTAGACGAAGTTGGCATAGGAGGGATAAGAAAATTAAGAGTTTCCCGGCCACCAGTAGTAGAAGAATAAGTACAAAATATTTCATCCAGTATCTCCTCTTCGCCTCTTATTGGATAGATAGATATAATAGATAATATCTGATATTAGCTGATATCGTGTCGAAGCCAATCCAAAAGGATGACACGCATGGACGGAAGTTACACGACTTTGTTCATCTAACTAATATTTGTTAAGGTAACAGACTCCATGAAAAGGTCATCGAGCAGAAGACACGGAGAAAATTCTTTTCAATCGTGCTAAGCGACTGCATCATCATTATAACGCACGACGCGGGATACTCCGCAACAGCCGCCATCGCGCAGCACATTCGCTGATGGTATATAAGACTAAGAGCAGTGTGCAGGGCTGGTGAGTACATGGATGCCTGGACCCCGAAGTCCCCGGACTTTATGTGTGCCCACGACAAACTTCGAAATCTTAGTAGTACACTCTTAGCATACTCACACGTATACTTTGGAAAGACTAAAAGGATACGAAAGAAATTGAATCTATTGGGCCTTTCATCTCTACTAATCGTTCGCTGTCCAGTCAGAGAAAGTACAACATAAAACTTCATTGACAGCAGCGGAAGAATCTAAAGAATGATTCCATGCATATTTCTCCCTTTTCTAACACTTACGACGATTGTTGTCCCTGACCTCCTTGAAATTGGATACTTGGCTGTTGAATTTAAAATTGACTTCTGTGAGAACGGAATGAATTTTACAATGTTAAAGTACAACAATCTATTGAACATTTTCAACTAAATGTCCATTATACAAATCTTTTCTACCTTCCGCATTTTATATACGAGTTGAGTAGTACGGTACAATTTTAAAGTACACATCAGGAATTAAAATAACAACTTACGAGTAAGCGCCTCCGAAACCTCCATAACCCCCTCCTAGTCCTCCATAGCTTCCATAACCACCTCCTAGTCCTCCATAGCTTCCATAACCACCTCCTAGTCCTCCAAAACCTCCATAACCTCCTCCTAGTCCTCCATAACCTCCTCCTAGTCCTCCATATCCTCCATACCCTCCTCCAAGACCGCCGCCAATACCGCCGAGGCCACTGAACCCATTCAAACCGGATAAAGAGTTGAGTCCACTAAATCCGCCGTTAAGTCCGTAGCCATAACCGCTACCAAGGCCACCAACAGTCCCGTAGCCACCGAGGCCTCCGCCATATCCATACCCACCAAGTCCTCCTCCGTAAAGACCACCAAGAAGTGGATTTGAGTAAAGACCGTAGCCGAACGTCCCGGCAGTGGACAAGTCACCACCGCGATTTACCTCTCTGCCATTGCGTCGGTCGGCAATTGCCGGCTCAGGTTGGTTGTCTTCATCAATTGGAATTGACCTCGCAACAGAAGCAAAAACTGTGGCCACAAGTAGAACCAAAGTTGTGCGCTGGAAAATGTAATTAATGGTTCAAACAAAGATCTTTCCAGACTATTTTAATTTTTCGAACGTTTTACTTGATTAGTATAAATACAGTACGAAGTGGATGTTGTTATACCTGATTTCTATTGAAACTCATTTTGAAATTTCAAAATGAAATATTTAGAATGACCTGAGAAAATCTGTATCAAATGTTGTTGGGAACAAGACTTCTAAATGACGACTAATCCTGAAAACCCCTCCCAAGTCTTCTACTTATACTCGTGTCAGGGTCTCAACATACTTTTGCGACATGTCAAGTACATTTTAGAACTAATTAGCAAAACAGTGACGCATACTTAGAATCTTGGGGCAAATTTCACACTTTATTGTCTCATACTTTATTAGCAAGGTTGTTTATTACGCACTACTACATTAAACTCGACACGAATTCTAATTTCTCACTTACCGCTCGTAATTATATCTCGTTTGTAGCAAGAAATAATTTGTAGTAAGACTTGAACAAAATAAAAATATTTTTAAGGCGCATTAACTTTTAATTATTCGTTCATATTCAAATCGCTCATAATTTGAAGTCCATTAACCTCTTCTCGTGTTAATGAAGAAATTAATTAGTTTTATCCAAGTATTTTCCTTAAAATCAATAGGGCTAGGATGAGTTCATATCAATTAAGTCTGTTTGTCTACTGGGGCGCGGGCGGCGAGAAAGTCAAATAAGAACAAATAGCGTAATAATTTTCTGTATTAAATGGTCAAATCTTAAATATTTTGCAAATGAAACTCGAAACTCAACCATGTTCCTGAAGGACTTACATAAATGATATAACACTGCCAAACAACTGTAAAATGACGCCCAATTTTTCGTGCACACTGCAGACAGTCACTCACATTAGGGGAGGCGGAGTGATTGTGACTCATAATAGTTTTACTTTTAATTTCAGTAAAACGATTTACACAAGTGCAAATACATTGTGCACATTAAAGGTACTTTCTCTCATTCCAATCATGTACAAGTATGCTAAATGAACGACTGTGTCAAATGAAAAAAATATTTCTCTGGCTATCTGCAGGTTTGTCACGTCAATTGTTGCAAATACCCAGAAGGCTTTCCTCGGAGTTCATATTGTGACAGAACTGATTTCCATTATCTGTGTATTTGCATACGTAGCTATTTTTTTTAATAGTAGCTGACAAGATGGTTTATGTTTGATGGAGCATTTGAAATGTTTTACTAATTATGTGACATTTACTGAGTACAGTTTAGATGAGGTACATATCGAAAACTCGCCGAACATTAACGATTCATGAATACGTTTTGCAGATTGTACAAAATAACGCAAAAGAAATGTCAAATGAAAGCATCAAATATTTTTTTCGCTGCTAACTAGTTTAAAGATGCTAGATTACGATTGTCTTGACGAATCCCGTTTTGGCAAATTTGAAAATGATTATGTATAGCCGTTTTGGCGAAATTCGAATTAATTGAAAAAGAGTAAAAGGCCAACAAAATTTTCTTACCCGAATGCAGCTTATTGATCCATAAGTAAAGAATAACCCATTTCATAAGTGGCATGGCTGTAATGATGAGATGAAAATGGTAAACAGGTCCAAATTGGCGATTACATGTGGATGGCAGCTCGTGACCTGTAATTCTTCTGCAATTAATGCCGAAATTTGCGAGAGCAATCATATATATGGCAACAAATACCTGCAACAACTTCTGCCTGAAAATTTTAACACTATCAGCATGATACCTGCAATTGTTTCTGAAAATTGGAACCGGGTACCAATTTGAAGAAGACGTGCCGGATTCATTGCAGATTATTGGCAAACATAATGCTTCTATGTGGAATCGCCACTTAAAGAAAACGCAACTCGATTTACTGAACGCGTGTATGGAGTAAGTTGGGTCTGCTTGCTAAACGCAGGGGGCAGGTCACGAGTGTACCTTGTTAGAAATACAAGGTTTGAGCTTAGTTGCAGACAGACGAATAGATTGATTTTATATTTACTAATTGTAATAACTTTAAGTTATAAAAATAAGCATAGTTCTATACATTGAGGGTTAGATGAATCTCGGTCAGGTATCTAGAATTTCGACTTGTTGAAAACTAACTTTGAGTCTGTCTTATTGTTACTTGAGTTCAGGGAAAATTTTATCATTTTTCTTACGTGGTTCTGAAACAGGACTTCGGTCCCGGGCTAACGACCCCGCTTTTGTGAGTTAGTTTTGGCTTTATACCTTATCATTTCACCTTAATGTCTCTCCTTACCCTCAATATACAGAACCTTACTCATTAAATTAAGTTATTTATTTATAATTTTATATAGTTAAGTTTAGTTAAAGTCGGAATTGATGACTCTCACGGATAGTTCAATCTCCCATTTTTAATGTTTATGTTATGGAATTGATGACTATAATAAAATTACATCCAATTCAATCCAAACCAATTGTAGTGTATTTTGTTCTGTAAAACTATTCAAGGCTAAACGAAGCAGATCACAATTAATAACAGGAATCATAAAAACTACATATTCAACAAACAATCAATCAAACAAATTATCATTATCCATTTTTTTTATAAGAATTCCTGTATTATTTTCTTTCAAAACTTTTGCTTCATAATTCATAATTGGAAGTCGCAATAGAGCTAAATAGCTGAATTTCAGTTTTGAAAAAATAGTTCCTATGGTTAACATGTGAAGCCAGTATTTTCTGCATTACGAGGTCTCCAGGAAATCAAAATTCGTCCTACTTGTTGTATGGTTCGAGTAAGGAGATCCTGTAACTACGGATAAGTAAAAATTATAACTTTTTTAACATAATGGAAGAAAACTTGGCTTTCCACCCAATCCTATAAGACATTTAGAATTTCCTGTTGTCAGGTGAATACCAGTAGTGTTCGGGTAAGTAGTTATTTATGGGCAATGTTGATTTCGATTTGATTTGATTTTTTATTAGTGTGATATTCCAAAGCATTCAAACATACAAGTATGCAATAATTTCCTTTACACATTTGCATTTACTGAATTTTCTGCACATTTTTTATTTATCTGACTTATGGGATCTCATGGTTTCCAGGGCAACTCCACGTTGTTTGTTGTTTGGCCTCTCGGCCTAACCGGGTGGGTCCGTCTCTGAACGAAATCCAACGAAATCAACAAAACTTCCTCTTATAGCCGTCCAATGCCCTCTACAGAGACGGACCCACCCGGTTAGGTTAGGTTAGGTTAGGCCGAGAGGCCAAACAACAAACAACGTGGAGTTGCCCTGATGGTTTCAAATTTTTTCTTGTTGTCTCGTTGAACGATTCTACGATAGTCAAATATTCGTCACCATGAAAATTCAAATAAATGGAAGTTAATAGTGCTCGCTATCTTAACTAACATATCAATTACAAGCTGACTCGCTTTTGAATCCCCAACTGCCTTAAGAAGAATTCAGCCAATGTGTGGGTAGTCGTCTCGAGAATATTAATGGTATGAGGACGAGGACTGGCCCGTGCGCTGCATTGGAAATGAACTTAAAACCTAACAAGTGCAAGGTGTTGTGTTGCAACATTATTATTATTTGTAAATTGTTCAGTCGATCCATTTCATTTAAGAATTCATTTTCATTCACATAAACAATAATTTCCAACTCCTCAAGCTAACGGTTAATGATTATATTTGATAGAAGGTTAGAGAGCGAGACTAACTAGCAATACAGTCCCTCATAAGTGCTTGTAAGGGTGATGCGATATAAAAACGAGATTATGAGAGCAGCGCAGCTATATCTGTTTTCGAGGCGATATATTCTTATGGCTCAATGTAAGGCGATATGACACGGAACGTTTCGACAAAGTTCAGGATTGTTCAGAGATTGTTCATCATTTTGCGACAAATATTTAAAAATGCAGTTTTTAGTGATTCTCGGAGGAAAGCTACTTGTGGCCAAACGCGATACTATTTCTGCAATCCTTGCGGACTTTGGAAAGTATTATATAAATACATACCCCTTGAACTTGTACATCACAACCCATGTCAAAAGAAACTACTTTAAGGCAACTATTGTACTGCACATGTTTGCTCGGGGTATCGAATCCTCACGATAGCTAAACAGCTAGGGCTGTGTCTACGATGCAACGCACGGATTGAATTAGCTAAACGCATCCACGCAGTAAAACTATTTTGCTTGGAGAATGTTTCTTAAAATTTGAAAACCTGACCTCCTAACTGCATTTATAATTTATTTCTGATTTCTGAAACTATTGAAAGCGTAATAGAAAATTAAACCGGGGGTCATGTATGATCAATCCCCAGAATTAAAGGACATAGGCAGCATTAATACAAATTCTACTAATTTTCTATTAGAGGCCTTCCAGAAATGATGTATGCCTCCTTGTGTTTTTCAGATTTCAATATCTGTTTATAATGAAATCGAAGGCGTTTAAAATTTGGACACCAATATCCGGTCCAGAAATGCAATAATACACGGGCGGGTGAAACTCTTCATAGGACTTTTTGGCCGCATGTGTTCGTATGCTGTTTGATATCATAATACAGCTGCAGAATATTTATTAACATAATTTACTTTGCGAATTTGGGTTGCAAGGAAGAAAGGAACGAACAACAAAATGCTGTAATTAACGATAGGTACGTAAGTTTATTAACCTCACTTATTAGACTGAATAGGAATTGAACTTCTTGCAAGGACAGGAAGTAAATGATCTCTTGACACTATGGAGTGCGGTGAATAATAGATTAACCACGATACGTTTGTGTACTAATGTTATGTATACTCTTCCGCAGGACAACTTTAACCTGTACAGGTAATAGTTAGTAGTTCATTCACAAATTACCTCATAGTGATGCATAACATGCACCTGGTCAGGCCAGTACACTTTCGATTTTTAAGGCGTGCAAAAGATCAAGTTAAATGAAGAGAAGGAACCGGAAGCTGTAGCCTGTAAAGTAAGGCTACTAACTGACATGACAGTCTATCTGCTTTGTCTTTGTAAATTTTTCTTACCACTCAATTTCTTGTTCGAAGCAAGATATTGTTTCATAATATAATTTTCCTTTGAAAGTGGCCAGACTTTATTCATTTCAATGCATCATAGTATTGTAGTTTGTAAAGTAAACGTAGGAACAAAGTAATGAATTCGACAGGTGCACGCTAGCAAGAGGGGTCAGAATGGCAGATGAGACTCGAAACAGGGGCCCGTCCGATTAATAGAATCACCAAATTATTCTACATCTAATTCTTCCCCAATTTTTTCTCATATATAAACTGCCGTTACGATTTGAAATGGTACAATCAAAGTTTGACCTCAAAGTGTGAAGCATCATCTTATCTAGTCTCTCACTTCGCAGTTAAAATGAACAAAGTTTTGGTAAGGAACAAACTTTGTGGAATATAAAATATTTTGACAAATCAAAGACACTTGGACTCAAATATCGTAAAGCTTCCGGGGATCATATTGGAAGGATTTTGTTCTCCGACGTGTTCCACAATTAAAAGAGATGGAGACCCAGAAATGGATTCTGACCTGGATGGATAATCGAAAAGGCTGAAGTTATCAATAATTGTGTTCATTAAACCACCGACGACAGACCGACAAAAACAGGACACAGGAGATTAAATTTAATTACTTTGAGTTTTTAAAATATTTTATTTTGTTTAACTCGACAGATCTTCGGTTTGGTTTTATTAGCCTTAGCAGCATGCTTGGTTAATGCCGGTGAGTATGGTGTTCCTGTAGCCGAAGAACGCGGTGACGTTGGCGGTTATGGCGGCGGCAGCGGAGGTGGATGGGGAGGAATTTCATCCGGGCTTTCAAGTTGGCGTCCAAAGTTCCGTTACTTCAACGTCAGAATTCCAGTTCCAATTCTTCCTCGTATCAGAATCGGTGTCCAAACTCAGGCTGGTGGATGGGGATGGAAATAGTTTAGTTTAGTCTAATAAATAAATTAGTAAATTTTTTGTTCACCAAAACTTTTTAAATGAAAGTTTTCTGCCAATATCCTAGGAAGCCAGTCAAGCGCAGATTTTTGTTATTGCAATTTGCAAGATTTTTCAACATACAAAACTATGGTTGTTTAACAAAAATATTATTTTGCCAGCTCCACCCAAATGTCTGAGACAGCGATGTGTAGAGAGATCCAAAAATGGAATGTTGAAATGTATTGTAAATTGCCATCAAATAATGACGAATAAAAACCGCACTGTTTTTATATAAATACTGGATAGATTTCCTCCCAACGTTATTTCTTAAATCATTGACTCGAGACCGAGCTTCGAGCCTACAGAAATGAACCAAAATACGTATAATGCTCAGATTTCAATGTACGAAACGAGGGCGGCGACTAGGTGGGACTTATCTTAGAGAACGCTAACCCGTATTATTTGACACAAAATGTTTTACATATTTTTTAGAGTTACAGTCCCGTTTGACAAAAGCTATGGGTATTGCGTCAATGATGAAAGATTATAATAGCTCGGATCGCGATATAAAAGCCGATACTACATATCATTTTAGAGTAATTAATGCTCACTAAGACTATTGGTTCCGTTTCCGAATGCATTACATGTTAGTTTCACTCGTGCTAAGTATTGCGTAGCGTGGAAAAGAAATCAAAAATCGAAACAGGAGTAACAAGTTTTTCTGGTGTTGCATCATCATCGTTTGTTTATATCATTGAACTTATGCGTGGGACTTAACTTGGAGAAAGCAGCTAACCCGCATATATTTTTTAGTGTTACACAACCTGTCCTGTTTGACCAAAACTTACAGGTATTGCATCAATAATGAAAGATTATAATAGTTCGGGGCTATAAAGTATTCGACATGACTATCCATCACCTTCAAGATCTACTTACAAGCACTAGACACAAAATTGAAACGTATATTTAATTAAACATGTCGTCCTAAATATTCTGCAAAAATCATTTATAAGAACATGTGTCATAGACTCGGCAGTGATTACCGGTGGAGTGTGGATGACGTAAATGCTTAGAATCCTCCCTCTATCATTTTTTTCTGACTTCGGGCAACAGGCTATAATTTTGGACAGACCGCTGTCTATTAAAAAAAATCTGAAGGACTTAACGAGAGTCAGCTCTTGTAGTCACTGGGTCTCGAATTCGTAAGAATTTCAAGTGGAAAGCTGGAACAGCTATTCGACGGAAACATGAACAAAAACATTTGAGTCGGAATTGAGTGTGAAGTGCTTAGAAGGCACAGCGCTGAGGATGTGTCCTTGCATGATATTAAGGTAGAAGTTAAGGTAATAATACGAATTATAAAGCGAACTGGAAATATTATTATCACATTGATTGTCATTATCAGTACAGATCATTTGAGACGGATCCGTAGTCAGAAACTACGAATTTTATCTTTTCGGCAAATACATATTATCATTTTCTCCTTGTGATCACCTCAAGAATACGACAAGAAGAAAATTTGACTAACCATACACCGTTGAAAATGAATTTGGCAAAAACCTTTCAAGTAACTTTATATATGAACTCGCCTCGCCCAACACCATAGGGGAACAGATAATGACGCAACGATGCGATGAGATGTCTTGAAAATCGAAACGTGCGAAACTTGTTACTCTTCCTTTGTGCCAATTCGATGCCTAATTTCACTGCACTATCTTGAGCAGACTTTTAGCAATCTGTCTCATGTTTTACTAAAGCATTACATTCAGGGTATTGATGAATATATCCTCCGGATTCCAAAATGATTCAAATAATGTGCAAGGAAAAACAGGAACTTCCAGATTATATTTTCTGGGGAAGGTCTGTTTTTCAGCAACGCGTGCCTTAAACTATAAACTGTGAAACCCGTTCCAAACTTCCCAAATCTCAAGAGGCTCGTGTCAGTTGGAATTGTTATCGTAGAAATGTGTGTACTACGTTGAAATGTTAGCAAACATACTAATAACAACGTTTCTGATTTTATTCACATTCGATCAGAAATGTAAGAGTTAGGTTAACAAGTTTTTATTCATCACTTCAATCCTTTCGTGGTCTTGAATGCAGAACATGAGGACAGATAGAAATAACAAGACTATTTATTTTCAAAATTAGGCAACTCTAATGGATGATCCGCGATTATACGTGGTAGAAAATAAAACCGAGGTTTACGCAGGAAATCTTTTGTTAAAATCCTGCATAAATTGTTGCATTGAACCTCCATTAATAAGAGATTTTTTTGACTCCTCAGGCTGCTTAAATATAGCTGCCGGAAAAGGGTTTTGTCCAAAGTATTTCCTCCTTAGACAACGTATTTTTGATCCCAAGCCAGAGAGACGAGGTTTGCCAGCCGGTCGTTCTTGTGCTTTTCCAATTTTCATTGACTTTGAACTGATATCAAAATCAATAACAGGTGGACAGTATATCCCACTCCGTGCCTCATAAATTCCTTTATGATGAGCATCTGAATCGTATAAAACATTGGCGGCGTGATGAAGTAAATTTGAGGATGATCCGTCAATATTTTCTGCTAAGGTTTGATATTGAGGATATTTTCTTGTGGATTGGGTGTGGTGATCCGAACTGTGACTTTTTCCTTCATTTTCGTGTTCATAAGCAGAGTCCGAATAACCTTTCTCCTCATAAACTTCTTGTTTTTCCCAAGTCTGAACTTCTTCTGTCAACCTCGGTGAGTGATAATTTTCGCCATTTCCCGAACCACCGTTATGATCTGTGGCAGCAGATTCGATAGTTTCTACGGAAGGATGTAGTCTTCCAGTCGGTTGCTGGTGGGAATAAGATGGCAAATGTTCAACTCTGAAAATGGTTTTCATCATTTATTAAAAAATTCTTATCATGTTTATACCTTACAATTAAACGTAATCGCAGGCCAGGCATATGTACACTCTGATTCCGAACTTGAACTTTAGTTCAAAGGTTTTGGTTTCGTTTGGTTTGGCTACTTTATTAATGTCTAACGTGTAGTTCAGGAAACCATGAAGAGGCCATCCTCTATAGGTATGCCAGTACTCACCCTAACGAGTCGTTATATTTTGACTGGCGCTCTCCCCAATGAGTACCAATATGTTTACAGTGCGACGTCAAAGATCAAAAATTTTCAGTTCAATCAAATTACGTTGTGGTCCTCTTTCGACTGGCCCTCTCCCCAATGAGTACCAATAAGTTTACAATACGACGTCAAAAATCAAAAATTTCCTATCAATCCAAACTCGATGGGGTCTTGTGGTGTTGTGATCCTACTTTCGAGTGTGATATGCGCTCTGTGTCCAATACATCAATAATTCATTCAATTCAATTCACCTGCAAATACGAATCCTTGGGTCACCTTCTAGGGCGGGGGCGGCTAGGTGGGGTATGAAAGGCCAGATCAGGGCCAGAATTCATTTCAGGGGCAAAGGTCATATACAAATTTGGCAATAGCCAGCCGACCCAAGAAAGCTTCTCTCAACGGCCGACATAGGTCACCAAATGACCTATGTCGTTTGTCATATCCTATGTCGTGTCACCAAAATAAATTATATGTCACCAAAATAAATTATTTGACACCAATATAAATTATCTGGCACCAAAATAAATTATTTGACACCAAAATAAATTATCTGGCACCAAAATAAATTATTTGGCACCAAAATAATTTAATTTGGATCCCAAAAATTTGGTGCCGGTTTAATTTATTTTGGTGCCAGTTTAATTTGTTTTGGTGCCAGCTTTTAAATATTTTCTTATTTAATAAAACCATTCCGTCCTAATTCCTGCCAAAAATAAACCAATTAGCAGGGATTACAAATTCACAATAAGGGTTAACAATTTTGCCAACCGTACAAAACATACTTTATTGCGCAAGTAGTGGTGCCTCTTCGCGGTAGAGATTAAAAAGTTTTGCACAAGTTTTACTGCTTCTGTTGTTGAACAAGTTTGCTGAGACGAGAGGGATTCCGGTTCATAAAAAATGAGAATATGGAACTGTTGCTGTTAGTGCAGTGCTGAAGCTTATATTTAGTAGTATTAGCGTGACATATGGACTCAAGACAAGCCTGCTTCTACCATCACCATGTAGCCAACTCTTAAGAACAATCTTTTGTACGGGGATGGTCTTTCAAAAATTTATCAAATTTTAATTTTTATAACTTTCAAAATTAAAAAAAATATTGTTAGGTGGTATTCAGAGGGTAAATCGCTGAAGTAGACTATTAGAACCCTTTAGGGAAAGTAGGGTTAATAGGTAACACCACTCTCGAAGCCACCCTGTCACACGGCGGGACGTACGTGGCTGTGGTCACGAAAGTCTTCTGAGAAAACGAGAACTGAATTACGAAAGGTATTTGAGTCTCGGTCGAAATTTATTGCTGAGTCAAACTTTCTTGTGTATTTCATCAACTTTACTTACAACAAACATAATTTAATCGAGCAATCCTGGATGGATTTTTGAGAACCCAAGTTATAAAAGATTTGTTATCACAATAAACTGTGTTCATTGTGTGTTGATTTGTTGAAAGAATGCTCAAGAAATTTTAGACTGACTTTTCGTGAACATCATATACAGGGTGTTCCAAATGAATCCAAAAATTCACGGTTTCCAAAACATGTCCCAAATTATCAATAAAAATTTATTTTTGGAAATACCCAAATGACTTGTTTTGATGTGTTTTTCTTTAATTTTGACATTTTACGATCAGCGATGGGTATGTTCGATATAAAAACCTTTCTTATTTTTGAACTCCCAGAGAACAACGAAGTTATTACTGGCTTTATCGAAAGTTGGAAATTAGAGACTACGTACTTGTTCGTAATGTTTTCAAGGCTATGCCATATAAAAAAAAAACAGAATAAATTCTGAGATTTACAAAACTTCGAAAATAATATTTCGGAGCTTAAGATTGGATTGGCATGAGTGGAATTTCAGATTTACTACTGGTATTGTGAGTAAACTCTGAATAGAAATTCGATTTCAGGACTTGGACTAATAATATTTAATTAAAAGTCAATGTTAAAATATTGTAAACTGGAAAACATAAAAGAGAGAATCATGTCCCATTCTCTAGGAAATATAAATAGCGAAACTTTAATACAAACCTGTATGATTTCCGAACTTGAATGTACTGCTGAAATGGATAAATAGGATGTTCAAAATTCTCCTCCGACCAAACGGGCAATGCCTCAATTACACAACTGATTATTGCGAAGAGCAATATTGTAAATAAAGTGTTCATTTTTAGTTCTAAACTGATAAGTTGTTTTATTTACAGCAGATGTAAACTTGAACAGGACACACGAGCACAAGACTCTTCGAATTACCTTGTACAGTGCGATGTGTGATAAAGATATGCGTAGATCGATGAACCTGAATACATACATACATAACAATTGTTTGTGCTACGACCGGCTTAAAATTTATTTCTGGGTCAATTTGGAAATCTGAGACACTCGTGATATCTCAGTCGAGTTTCAGTTTGCAGTTTTTTCAATTAAAATTGAATTTTCTTTCCTACCGATTGATCCATAAACTTTCTTCAACTGTATGCCGTCTCAAGATATATAGTTTGGATTGGATTGGATTCTTTATTTACGTGTTTTTTCCAAATGCATTCACACATACAAGTATGCTCGTTGTTTGTCTCACGATAAGTATGTAGTATATAAGTAGTAGGGATCAATAAAATATAATGTTATTGGAACGCCTAATGAGCTGTGGGTGTCAAACATCCAAAAATAGAATATTCACTAAGATTTTGTTTCACTAAGACTGCTGGCAAACAGAAGTTATTAGAAAAGTTATATATGTAATATGGCAAATTACGAACATTTGGAATTTAATATATTGGTTTCTGTTTTGCAGTTTGGTTCATAAGCTATTCCTCTCTTTTGGCTTATCTCAATTCACTTCTAATAGAATACAGTAGAATAAAATAATGTATAAGGACTATCTGTGGAACAATTTGAACTCCAAGAGTCCCTGAGTAGTTTTAAGAACCATACATGACCCATGTCCAAACAAATTGCAATAGAGTGTAAGAATGGTGTGCACTGTTATGAGCGAAACTTTTATAAGCGAAACTGTTATGAGCGAAAAAATACTGTTATGAGCGAAACCCGGGAAAAAGATGGCTACCGTGTTGCCAGTTCCTCAAGTTAC
Source organism: Protaphorura glebata (assembly GCA_034694305.1). Classification (NCBI taxonomy): domain Eukaryota; kingdom Metazoa; phylum Arthropoda; class Collembola; order Poduromorpha; family Onychiuridae; genus Protaphorura; species Protaphorura glebata. The sequence continues at coordinate 1,287 of JAQFYE010002045.1, read as the reverse complement.
GAACCTTGCCCCAAACGTACGAGGGCACTCAATGTAAAAGCTATTCACACTAAATATTAATATTAATAACTTTAATGATAAGAATAAATGTGACAGGGAAGCCCCAGTTGTTTTGTTGTTGAATGGAACTACATCATGCAATTCCTTGGTTAGCTAGTAACTTCGTACGTACGTGCGTGATCTTGATTTTTAAAAATGAAAAAAATTCCTACAAGTTTATAAATGTCAAAAGAGGTGGCCAGTTCATGGTTCATGGTTAATGACGATTTCCTATTTCGAAAAAAGAAAGCAAGTGGACAGACGAAATATTACTATTGCTTGACAAGTTGTGGTTCATTTCTGCACTTGCGGAGTCATAAATAATATTAATAAGACACACAATCACACAGATGATTCCGTGAAAATTTAAGATCTAAAGTAAACCCAAGTAACCAAGAATTGGTCGGGCCAATTGCTAGCACTCTAGTCGGGAAACAGTCGGGAAATAATCAGGACTCCAATTTAAAACTTACATATAAATTCAAATTATGTTAATTGGACCAACTTCGAAAAATGTATTGGCCCGACAGTCGAAATGTCTCCCTAAAAATTAGTTGGACCAGTATTCGGTTCTAGTTGGGAAACATGCTATCGGGAGGAATATTGATGAACATAGTCGGGGTTCGGTCGGTCCAAAAACGCAGTGTTGGCTGACAAACAAATGCGGAGACAGTTCCTCTTTTGGACCGACTATTCAAATGGTTACCTAAACTAATGTCAAAACTACGCAAACTTGTAGCTGACGAGCCGTTGTTATCGTTTAGCAGGGAAGCGACAAACAACACGTCAACATTTTTGCGTTGGCTGAACTAATCCAAATTGTTCAACAAGAATCAGAAATTGAAATTGCGGGACTGACGACTGGTAAATGCCCCAACATAACACCCAAGAGACGCAAGTAAAGAATTATAAAAGATAAAATTGTGCGCCTGAAATCCTCTCTTTCTGTTGGAAGTATTACATGACTGGAAAATATGGACGCAATTTAATTTATTTTTCATTTAGAAAATTAGACTTATTACTGAGCTGAATTTTATTGTATTACTAGCAGGCCCATCGGCCCGTCGGCCGATCCCCCCTAGCAGTAGGGAAAAAATTGAAAATTATATTTCATTTTTTCTACTTTCATACCGACGGGATAAAGAGGAACAGAATAAAATATATTACGGGATAATCTCGGCCGGGCTCCGCCCGGCCACTCATTTTAATTGGCTCCAACAACAAAAGAATACAACCCTAACCTCACTC
>JAQFYE010002044.1:0-19608 GCA_034694305.1 Protaphorura glebata | reverse complement strand
CCGCGCCGGGAAAAGTTACATGCTATCATGTACATTTGCCGATCAAAAAAGTGTGTTATGAAGTTTCGACAAGTAAAGTGATAGACACCCTATCTGACTCAGAATTCTGCGAGGAATCCAAATCCGAAGTAATTTTTAAGATCGGATGAGTACTTCTTGAGATAAATTTGAATTGGTGAGAAATTTCGCTTATGGCCTATCTCCTCACCCATTCTCCTTTCATGTACTCTGATACTGGAGTTGGGGTTCAATCCTCGGCCTGGTAATTCCTCCTTCTCATTGAGTTTTTCCAACAGGCATTTGCATAAGATTAGTCAAATGAACGAATGTTATCCGCCGCGAATGAGAGTAAAGGCTGTTGCGAGAAGATGTAAGAGAATTCCTTGGGATAGGGAATGCCGGGTATGTACAGTTCGGCTGATGATCGAAGGCACTCACTCTGAGTTATTCTAATTCGACTCAATACATACCAATCTCTATCATTTGAAAAAGAACATCAAATGTTGACCAGGCCTTCGGGTGAATGTCAAATAACTGGGTGTACTTTTTTTAATGGAGAATAAAGAATATGGGAACTGAACCGCGGCATTCTGAACAATTGGACATAATTACACGTCGAAATCCATTAGGATTGAAGGAAAGACTGGATGAGCTTGCTCGCCGCGTTATTCTTGATTTTGTCCAGACTCCTGCAGCAGATCCTTATCGTTATCGATATAATCCTACCATATCGATTGACAAACCTCTGGTTAAATTGAACGGAAGTTTATCGTAAGTAATTCCCAAATAATTAGACCACTTTCTGCTAGGTAAGCTCATACTGTTAAAAAAAGAAGACAGATTCTCAGAAATATTGCAGAAACTTACACATTTCTTGCAGCTACTTGAAAGTTTTGCCCATACCAGTAATACGTGGTTAAGTCGTGATTGAACCGCTGACGTCATTGCTGGTGACACTGAAGAGATCGTATCTGCATAATCGCGAGTTAACCAGTTTAAAAATAGAAACTCAGATTTTATTTGTTTGGACAGTATGGGCTTACTTAGTAGGAAATCGGTGTCAAGTCACCTGGACCGAGTTTAATTATAATATGAATGCTCTAATTAATATTTTGCCATTTTTCAGCGATGTAGCATTCTACGGATTAAGCCGCAACATAAACTTGACAGCGATATCTTTACCGTCAGGTGAAGAATACATGGGGATTCACGTCTCCATTGAAATTCAAGCTGCGGAATTGAACGGTAGTTACGATCTGGAAGGCTTTCTGGCATCGGAGATACCATTTAGAGGAACGGGATTCTGGTCAATTAAAAATATCCATGTTCCTACTATTTATTTTGAGCCGAGGATGGTACGAATGGTTATTTCACTCAAAGATCCACACTAATACCTAAGCACATTTCGGATGTCACCAATCAATCTTGTTGCAAACTTTTTTCCAGAAAAATGGAAAAAAAAACCCACTGCGATGGCGTGGGGAAATCTTCTGCGAGCGGGGTCCTCCGGCCCCCGCCCTCGGGAAGTTTTTCCAGACAAATCATGGCCGGTCTAATGAGATACTGCGTATGTTTGTCTAGTACGCGGATACCAAAAATCCATGCATGCAATGATGACGTCAAAGCTGACGCGACGCCATTGTCCTTTATGAAATAAATAAATCCACTATCTACACAAACTGCAAACACCTGCTTACATTCGAAAACATTATTTATTGTGAACTTTTCCTCCGCACATGTTTTACATTTTAAATCCCAAGCTCTTGTCGGTCCTTTCCTCACATTATTCCCTACACACTGGTTAACTGTTTAATTCACGTTTACGATTTTTACGTTTAACTTATCGTAAATATTTCAGAATATTTAATTTCTAGCCAAAATCAATTTTAAAATAATTTCAGCTTATTTTTAAAATTGGCAATGGGAAGTCAGTTTCGTAGTTGGCCTTGGCCATAGTACCTTCTTTACCATCATTTATGTACACGCGTTAAATAAAATTAACCATTTAATTAAGCGCACATTTGAATTTACGAAGAGAAACCTGACTTAAGTTAAATATAATTTTAGTTTAAATTTTTTTACACGTTAGTTCCTTAGTATTTTATAATGATTTGAAAAAGTACATTTTTCCACACTCGTCATTAATTAATTAACAAAAATTTGGATTCATATCAATATGTGTATGCTCCGTTTCATCAGGTACCGAGAAATGAAGAGTGCACGTCACGTCATTTAGTACAACATTTAATACATTTGTACACAACAGATAATTAAACATTTAAACAAAAACAAACATATATGGCCGCTAGGATAGGTCGAAAACCTCAACACAAATTCCACAGTAATAATGGCGGGCGTCTTAATACACGAACCGCGTGATGCCGCCATGGCTTCCAGTGACAAAATTAATTTAACTTAATTAATATTCACAAAGTAATGTATAAAGTAAATGGCGACCGTTCTTGCATCCGTCCTAGAACGTCCTGGTATAGAGGGCCTCAAAATTTTAAACAACCCAGGACATGGACTTTGACTCTGGATTTAGGTCGATGCATCGGTTAAACTACCAAACAATGCATTTATCGACCGGATTCATGGAAGATCCAAGTTTACAGTTGTAGGTCCTGGAGAACTCAGGGAGATTTGAGAGTGGGCCTTGAACTCGAAGGGGGGCAGGAACATGGGGGTCATTTTGAATTTGTAGAACTAATGTTTCTTTCAAATTTGACGAACACCAAACCTAAAATAAAAAAATAGAAAAGTTAAGTTTATAATTTTATGATGCCAGCTTTGGTAAAAAAAAAATACTTGTTTCGAGTCTAGTATCCTATGCGAGTCGAGGTTTCTAATCGGTCATGTACGGTATATTCCTGGGGCAGAGAAACCGTAGTTTATGTTTTATGAATATTTACCTGTGCAAAAGACAAGAAAAAAAGTTGGTCTTGTGTAAGATTAAGGGCAGGAAGTGGTTGATCCAATGAACGTTGACTCACACGTTGATACGCATGAAAAGCTGCTTTCAAACCCCCATTATCAGCAATATTCTCTCCAAGCGTCGTATTTCCATTCACAGTCTCACCATCTATTTTGAATGCTGAGTACTGTTTGACGACACAGTCAGCCTGGGCTTTAAATCTATCAATGGTTGAATTTTGCCACCATTGATTCATATTCCCTGTCTTGTCATACTCCCTCCCTTGATCATCAAATGCATGTGTAAGCTCATGACCCATGACCACTCCGATAGCTCCAAAATTAATACTCTTTGGGATGTCCGGATCAAAGAATGGCCATTGAAGGATCCCAGCCGGAATGACCATTTGATTACTCGTGGGTGTGTAGTAAGCATTCACAGTGGGTGGAGTCATTCCCCATTTAGTTTTATTCACCGGTTCATTCAGTTTCTCCAAATTTTTGACTAAACTAAATTGACTCACTCGAATATTATTTCCAAAATAATCATTGTCCAATATTTCCAACGTATTATATTTTTTATCCAATTGATCTGGCTTCAGAATAAAATCTGGATAGCCAATCATGTCTGTAATAGCGGCGGCTTTCTCTCCAGCCAGAGTTCGTGTCTCATTGTCCATCCATTTTAAATTCCAAAGGTTATCTTGGAATGCTGTACGAATTTCTTCTATCATCGCTTGGGCCATGGGCTTCGAACCAGAATGAAATGCTTCACGAATGAACATTGCACCTGAATTCATAATTCAACGATTTTACAATATTTATGATATGTTGGAATAAATCTTTATAATTGCTTTATCGCAACTTACCTACGGCAAATCCCATGTTATTGTTTGCCTCTGTCACACACGTCCTCCACATTTCCTCGGTTCCTGGTTCGAAAATGATACCAAATCAAAATCCAATTCGTAATAGGTTAGAAATAATATTATCTTACCATCTGAACCTAGAATTGCCTTCCTTAGAATTTTCTCAGCATCTCTAAAATTCTTGGACACACAACACGTGAGAGCTTTGACAGTGTGCCAAACTAAATAATTGTTGATGACCATTTTCCCCTCTGATGTTTCTAATTTTCTCTGAATAAGCTCTGACATATTTGAAAAAAAAGTTGGGGCATAGACCACCAACACATCCTCATTCCCAATATTCCGTTTAATTTTTGCAAATGCATTGTTAAAGTATTCCCACCAAGATACCTAAAAGAAAAATGGGGATTCGTTAGGGCGGCTACAATTTCGAATTCAACCTCTAATGTTGATCTCACTTAAACTTTTTCACTTTCAAGCTCAAAGTCAAATCCTTGCCCCATCAGATTTGAACACAAAAATTTTAAACCAACTCTCATCTCTCCCGCTTGCGTTCAGATGTAACATGTTCAAGTTCAAAGATTTAAGTGTGAGCAACATTATGTAAATAAGGAGAATAAATTTAAATCATAGGTGGCTTCAAGGGGAATATTGAAAATTAACAGGAATGTTATTTTGAAAGATTTGACTTACAGTTGGAGCAAGTTTTTGGATACTACTAATATTGTATGCATGGTATAATTTCTCATCATCTCTTCTGTCCTCGGGCGGAATTGTAATCCTCGCCAACTCAGTCTCAAATGCAATGACTTCTTTGAGGGCGTGAATTGTCTCTGTGTCATTCTTAGCTCCCAGTAACATGACAATCTAACGAACAAAACATTACAAATTATTATTCCTAAATTCCTTAGAGGGAGGTTCATAACTTTTTACTTTTAATTCACGCAGCTACCTAATTTTCCTTGGACAAACAACGACAAAAACGTATATCTGAAATTACAATTTGCGGTGGTATTATCTATCGGCAAATGGCAAATTATACTCCAACGGAAATATTTCCGAATCACTTATACCAGTTAAATGTTATGAACTACCTTGTATTCTTGTAATGTTTCCTTGAAAAATTTATACACTTCAAGAATTCCTTACCCTAATCATATATTTTAAATAAGCGTCAACCACATCTTGATGTGTTTGGTTCAAATAATAGTCACGTGTTGGGAGTGTGAGACCACCTTGGTCCATCTGAAATTAATATAAAGAAAATAATTTGTAGTCAATTAATTAAAAAATAAAAACGCAACTAAAAAAACTGCTATTTTATATTGAAAAAACCACATACCTGGATGACATGATTAGTTGAATTTCGATCATCCTCACCCACTGCCCAAGTGAAAAATCCTCCCATATTATAATCATTGTGTAGAATTTGAAGTTGTGTTTGAAAAGTCCAATTTTGCACAGAAAATCCGCTGGGTGTAATAGACCACCCACCAATTTTATATAATAATTCAATTAATGGTTGACTCCCTAATTTCTCTTGTGTTTCATTTTTATCCATACAAGATGCATAAAATTTTTGGGCTTTGATTTCTCCCTCACTCCGATTTCCAGTCTTCTCTACAAAAAAAAATACATAAACTGTTTAAAAAAATATATTATAAATACGAAATACAGACGAATCAACGGTTCAATGTCTCTTCGGTTCTGGACTTAACCAACTTAATTCCTGCATCAGAATTTTCCTTTATTACATTAATTCATCAAAACAAGCAAGTTAAACTGTTTTCGTGGAAATTCCATTAATTTATTAACGAGAAAATAAATGGAGTGAAAAAATTCCGGACTTCATAATTGTGTATGTCAGAGTAATTAATAACGAAGACAAAAACAAAATGTTAATTTACCAAGAGCAACCTTAATCACAATCTGATTTTGCTGCCAAAGCTTTTGAAATGTTCCCCAAGTGGACTTTCCTTCTGGAATTGGATTTGATTTAATCCAACCTCCACAGGCATACTACGCGAAACAATAATAAAACAATTTCTTAAGATTAAACTCTTTCTTTGAAAAAATCTCATACATATATCAATCATACCTGATAAAAATCATGACATGGGTCTACCGATAAGTCCATGGAGGTCAACATTGTGGATGCGATTTGAACGCACTTTGGGGTTAGACATATTGGTCCTGAAAATCAATTGAAAAAAAAGTTAGTTAACGTCAACGAGTAATTAAATTTTGAATATACAATTTCGTTTGAAGTAAATCGTCTTAATGCCGTCAGATTGAGTGGTTACAATACCATTCGATGGTCAGAATTCGATGGTCACACAGTCACACGCAAGTGCGCATGGACAAATATGGCGTTTGCCGCTGTTTTAACCAACATAATTTGACAACTTCCATACTAGGTAAGCTCATACTGTCCAAACAAGAAAAGGTGGACAAGGATTTTACAGAGTCCAGCAGACCGTGTCATGGTTCAATTCCTACAGCAACCTGAAAGATTTGGCCATACCAGTAATGCTTATTAGCGATGTCATTTTCCTGCTAACATCATACGCGGATATAATCGTCTGGTGTCACCAGTTTTGAAATAACAAAGTCGATTCTCTTTGTTCAGACAGTACGAGCTTAGCTACTGTTTTGACCAATATAGCAAAACCAAATACACATCCTAGTCCCAATAAATATTGATGGAATGTTTCATAAATTCAAAAGTAAATTACTGAAATGTCCATTAAAATTGTGAAATTACCGATAGGAGGACTTGGGTTGATGTGTAAAATATACCGTCCTTTCCATCCTTGAACAATGAGAGCAAATGCTATTGTTAAGGTCACAAATAAAATTCCACAGAGGGTTAGGAGAGATTTTTCTAGGAAACTTCTGGACTTCCACAACCTTAGAGGTTGAATCGGCATTACGTGTGTTTTGAAATGATCAGACGTTGGAACATGAACAGAATCTTCTTTCTCTGCCAAGTCTGCTCTCTTATATTTTGCCATTCCTCCTGTACAAAACAACAAACAAAGTCAACATTTAATTACAAATTAATCCATACGAAATAAAGGCATCCAGTTATCATATGAACTATACGTTATTTACAGGGTGGGTCATAACCTATAGCCTAAATTGTGGGTTATCAGGAAAAGTCACTACTAATGTCACTCCCTACAACACATCACGACCTGGAAGGTCAACAAAGAAGGCATAACTGCGTAGGTACATACGTACGAACGGGCAAAAAAGTTTACTGAAGAAAATATTCTAGAGATTCCAATTTAAATTCCCTAGAGAATTTATAGAAAGAAATGAACTTCCGTTATTGAGAACTCTGCCTTCAATTTATTCTGAGAACAAAACGTTAACTTCGGGCAGTACAGGAAGGATTTTAGTGAAATTTATTATGAGCCACCCTGAATAGACTCCGACGAACCATGTCTTTTGAAAGTTCTCTTCAATTTGATTCCAAATGTGGTGTTCGACGCTTGCATTTTTCGGCGAGATTTTCCCATTCTATTATGAACACTTAAAGTCTTAATTTTTAACTCATCTACAGACTACAGTAAGTAGAATTTCGATTAAAACACAGACCCTAGTAAGTACAATTCAGGTCAATATTACAGAATAAACTGTTGTCAATATTCGGACATTGATCCCAGTCCAAACGAGTTTCACTATTTTCTTCTGCACTTTGTACCAATACCAATTATTATTGTCATTTCTAGCTCATCTGTTAGTTTCTAATAACTGAATGAGTTAACTCGAAAAAATGTTGAACAGCAGAATATAGACAAAAAAGGATCCGAATTTTTCCAGAAATGTGATTTTTCAAGGTACAAAATAAACATGAAGGGTCAATTTCTTAATCGAGGCCTAAAATAAATAAATTATAATTGAATTTGAAATTGAATTCCAATTCCAGGGTGTTATCAATTAAAGCTAGTACTAATTTAAAACCACCACGGCCAACTAAACTATAAAGAAATTACTAAAAAGTCCAAATTACCGTTGGTTACATTTAAACTAGGAGTGCCCAAGTCGTACTCAAATTCGTAGTCGTTTTCCTCCAGCATCCTTTCATTCTCAACCATAATTCATTTTAACAGTACATTGTCTATTGCAAAATATTCTATCCACCACACACCACACTACTTTGCCCGGATTTCCGGCTTTCACGATACCGCACAAATTAATTGATCAAATCACACGTCACATCCTCACCTTAACGTCATTTTCCGGTTATTTTGCAAAGAAAATAAAAACTGACTTCCCTTTCTGAAATTGTTATGTCCCAGGAAAATTACAGTAATAACCCCGTTACAAAGTACAACTCTATTTTTCCCTCGCTATATGAGTTCATTGTAACGAGGTTTTCACTCTAATATTAGAAATCCATTTCCTAAAAGATTTTGATTCAATTTGTCTTCACGGCGTCACAGTCACGACAGCGGATGTTTCTCGCTGTCCCTTGTTATTTGCATCTTCCATACATCACGTCCCGGTTTGGTCGCTGGAGAAGGAAACTGTTTTATTGATTTTTCTTCAAGAGATTCAAGTGAAGAAAGGTTACATTGTACATATAGGCATACAAAGTACCCGGGTTCGGGTAACTATCTGGTCTCTCAAGATACGACCCAATAACTAGAGTCCCGCTTAAACAAAATAACTCCCAAGTCGCTAGCCTACTTGGAAAGGAAACTCATGTAATAGGAATAGCAAACAAACTTTAAAAAGAAAGTTAAAATTGCAATTTTTTTTCATGCGGAATCGTCCGAAAAAAAGTCCTATCCAATAACATAATATAGTGACGCCTATTCCAAGAGGTGGGCTTTTCAAGGTCTTTCAAACTCCACTGCAATGACGCTTCAAACTAGTGGTAAGTGGAAAATAACCCATTCATTACAAAAAAGATAAGTAGCTACGTTGACATGGAACAACTTTACTAAACTTATAAGCAACATTTGAGTCCCGCTTCCCGCACCACATGACATATGTTCTACTACCGATAACCCCTGAGAGTGTATGTGACCCTTGACCTTCAGAAAAGATAGAAGCGTGAACTGACATTGGTGATAAAGCAAAACAACACTCTATTGTAATTATCTCGTTCGATAATTCCATAACGCTTGTCGTCGTCTTTCGGCGAAGAAAACTTCACACAAATGGAAGCCACAGCAAAAATTGAAAACATCTTGATTAGATGGAAATTCATTCATGTATATCAGAAAACAATGAAGATTAATTGGAAAATACGAATTAAGCAAAGCATCAAGTCACAGCAAGAAGGGTTTAATTAGGAGAGAAGCTCAAAGTCGTCGTGTCAAATAATATGTACATCCATATGTACAGGGTGGTCCATATACTCGCTTATTCTTATAAGTTGGGTCGTAACCTGTATACCAATATTCATTCATCACCTTCTCTATAGTCGAGATACAATGTATATTTCATTTTTTTTCGGGTACCCCTAGACTACGCTAAAAACTATATGATTCCTCCCCAGAGTTCGGTTGGACCACCCTGTACAACAGATTGTTGTTCGAGGACGGAGGGCATGTTTTCCAAAGTAAGTCTACGTCGAAAATCTTAAATCATCTCAACGTCTTGGAATTCGTAGCACTTTGGAAATTAAAATGAAAGTGCTTGTTGAAGAGAACAAATTAAGACTCTCTAAAACTTGTCGTGTTCGTGTTACGGCATTACGGCATGCGTCTAGAAAAGGACTTAACTCGTGAGGGTAATTACATTGTACATATAGGCATACAAAGTACCCGGGTTCGGGTAACTCTCTGGTCTCTCAAGATCCGTGAGGGTAGTTACTTTTGTATTTTTTTTCTCTAGAATTCTACTATAATTATTAAAAAGGATTCTATAGAAGGTACGGGGCAAAAATAACGAATTGCATTCTTCACTGAATGGGTTGCTTTTCCATTTCCATTTATTTAATTTCTAACCACCACACATTGCGTCCAAGGGATCAAACTAGCATTGCATATGGAATGGGTCCTTCCCACTATCACGATAATAATTAAAAATAGTTTTATTTGGCTTCGAATCAATTTACTTTCATACGAAAAAAAAAGAAAATTTTCGTCTCAAAAACTTGTAAAATTATGGTCCATTCTCAAGAAATCAAAGAAACACAAAAAGAGCGTACTCCACCTACTCGTCTACTGCATTGAAATATGATTGTGGTAACATTCTGTCGAAATAATCATTTCAGACTCTCCCTTCTGATTTCCAATTACAACTGCAATTTAGGAATATGCACTAACATCATTACACAATTAATTGGCTTCCACACGACTGCAGACAAATAATGGAAGCGTAGGCATGAAAACCAAGCAATCTCCAGTCTCATTAAATTACATACCATTCTTGTACTCTTCCTTCTAAATTACAAATTACTTCCACTTCCCATCATTTTCATTCTAAAAAAGCCGACAAGTCTAACGAGTCCGGTTCAGTTTGAGTCTTGCGGTCGAAACAAACCAAATCAGTCAAAACATTAATGTAGCAAAAAATTTTTTTTCTCTCTTTGTTAGATCTGATTTTGGTAATATTTCCATACCCCTAGGGTGACCTTCCATAGGACAACTAGAAAGCTACACAATCTCTACGAGAAATACCACTTCATTTTCAAAAATATGAATTTTAATACGCTCGTGTACTTTCGGCATATTCAAAAATGAACTCGGATTGTATTAATCTCATTGATTTTTCACACTTTCCTCACACACTCCGTCACACGCATCGCAGGAGCATTGTCTTACAATCCAGACACTGTACAGTCTTTCATGAATAAGAGCATAATTAGATTGACCGTTATGTAAAGGATAGACCATGTGTCTATTTGACTATGTGAAATTGAATTGTAGTTCGAATTTAATCAAACGGGAATAACAAAACTGGTTCGATTCTTTCTTTCTAGCTTCTCGCAACTGTTTCCCTTTACCAGATAGATCTAGTTTTTACATAGAAAGCTGATACCTTGTGGACCATTCAGTTTCGGAAATGTAATTTGTAAGAAATAAGAAGAAACGACATGACGGCTGTCAAGAGTCCGATTGCAAGGCAACTCTACGAATTCAAATAAAAATCAATTTGTTCTGTTCCTTCTACATTTTGCCTAATAACTAAGCTCTAATAGACAGAGTGGTGCAAAAATAGAAAACAATGAAATAAAACTGCCCTACACTGTCAAGAGAAGATCAATGACAAAACTACAAAAATATTCTTATAATATAAACTCCTTTCCATTCCAATTCTATTTCGAATTACGACGGATATACATAATACATTGCCCACTTCACTTCGTATTGGAGATGTTAATTAGCTCCATAGTTTCTGATTCGGACTCACAATCCTTCTTCAATGAGACTCACTCGTGCAAGTGAACACAGGAAAACTATGTCCATAAATAAAATGTTACGAATATCTACATTGGAAATTCCTCCGTTATATTTAGCAACAATTCTAAACTAATCTGTACTAATTCTTTCTTCAAAATAAATGAATTAAAATCGGACCTTTCAAATTTTAAGATGTCCCTTGTTGTTTTTCAGACACTCATTCATACCAGCGCGATAAATCACATTCACGGGAACAAAAACTCGAGAAAAATTTCTAAAGTAAATAAAAATTACTTAAAAAATTGATATATTACCCTTTTTTAAAGTTATCGATATTGATATTTGGTTCAATTTTTTGTCGAGCGCTTAGGAATCGCATTCGCTCGACGAAGACTGACTGAGCCAAGACCTTCGGGAAATTTTATGTTTGTACTAAATAATATACTAGTAACCCCTCACATATAGTATACCTTGTGTCTTGTCTAAATACCCGAATTCGGGTAGTTTCAGTGAGTTGCGCTGAGCCCCTTCCAGTTCTTCTTAACTTGCACAACTTGCACGATTCAATTTTCATTCTTTTCCCGTGTTGCACACGGCATGGCACAAATCTGATTGTGAGATAGATTTCCAAAGCTACCAGAACTACCACTCAGATCATGTAAACACTTCATCAAAACTTGAAGGGTTTTCGCACGTCCACCAATACTTCAACTCTTCCATGTCATGTCTTTTAATAATTTATAACTAATGATCTCCCATGGTCATGAAGGTCCACGGTCAGTACATGTACGAGTAACCCCAGATTCATTGTGCGCGCAAAAAATGGACAAGAAGCAGCGCAGATCAAATCATTTATAAAAAAAGTACTTTCATTAATTGGCATTAACCATCAGCCATATTCAAATATCCATATACTTTTTGTGGATAATGGGCTGGTCTTGGAGAGGTACCCCTGGTAGTAGGAAGAAACTCCATACAAAAACCTATATCAAGCAACCACAATACATGCAGTTTTCTAGCAATTTTATTCTACGACTGCCAGCAGATAAATTTGACTTGAACAGAATATTAACACTTAAACACTTTCGACTCAATGCTCGATGTTCCCCCGTGAATCACAATTCTGAAAATTCAGCACTTGATAATGTTCCCTTGTGACCAGACATTAAGGAATCACAAGGGAACGTTCCAAAATGTACAGTTACAGGGTTAAACTTGGTTTCGTATCTGTTTGTCTTAGGGAAGGTACACTTAGTAGTATGAAATAAAATCCAGAGAGAAAAAAAATCACAAATCGGAGTGGAGTGGAGGTCTAATGATTTCCATAGAGATTAACCCAGTCCTTTCCAAGATTGCAGTGAAAAAAAATCTAGTGGAGAAGACCCTATTTATTCGGGACTATTCGGTGATAGTTGGCATTGTTCGGTATCGGTATTGATCGGTACTCTTCGGTAGAATTCGGTATAGTACAGTGTCTCTAAAGACTCACTGTAGACTGTAGCTTCAGCTATGCTTTCAGTCGGAATTGCAGCACCTGAGAGGATGAATCAATGTGACACTAGTTATAATGTTTTCGGCCATGATAGTAATGACAATAAGGACTAGGGAAGAACAAACAAACCATCTTAAATATAAAAGCAGATGTGATCCTGTGTATCTGTCTCTGTGTGTGCCTGTGTGTGAGTAGGAATAATGACGTCACGCATCCTTTTCTTACGTTATTATACAAGTTATTATGGAACCGGTCGACGCGAAGCGGCGTCAATACCAAAACTGGTACGCGAAACGCGACAGTTCAGCTACGCACAACTACTGTTCATTCCAAAATAATAGGCGGCTGCTAAGGGGAAATAGTTTGTTTACTTGTCCGTTAGCCCTGTACATTTGTCTAAAATTTTTAGCTGGGTTGTTTTCGTGGAATCATCCGTAGTTATGGAATCTCCAGCCGCCTATTATTTTGGAATGAACAGTAGATTGAGCTGCAGGGGTCGTTCTGGAACCATGGATCGCGGGACAAAATTGTCAAAACCTTTCGCCACCACTACCTACCTACCTATACCCTTGCTAGGGAGAGTCAAGTTTTTCTAGTACAAAGATATTGAAACAAAACAAATAATTTAAAAATGGAATACCTTGAGAATTTCTCATGTCAACGTTGAATGGATCAGCAGACGTGTAGTTTACTAAATTTCCAAACGATTCCATGAATAAAATTGAGTTATCCAATTCAGGTACTTATACCGAAAATTCTCATAATCTAATATCTCAAGAATCCACTTTTGAAAATTAATCTAGAGATAATTGAGACTTGAGTTTAATTGGCAAAGAAGATAACTGATTTAAAAAAATCGGAATATAAAATGACTATTTCAAGTATTCATTTTGAATAATTTTTTGGGAATCCACTTTTCAATATTAATCGGGAGGAAATTGGGACTTGAGTTTGAAGATAATTGATTAATAAAGTGGAATAAGGGTTGGTGATGAATGATTTTTCGAAGAACCAACCCAAAACGATAAGTCTATGAATGACTGGAATTCAACCGGCTGCGCGTGTTATCGATATTTTGTATTTATACAATTTTAACCCAAACTAAAACCAACGAAATGAGTGATTTTAAACAAATGTCGAGTGATGAGAAACATCTGGCCATATAGGCTGGACATGAATTTGGGCAGTACAGATATCGTATTTATTTTGGATTCCACGCAAGTCGACCAAGTCGAGTTTTTATGGAAAACAGAGAGATTGCAATTGCAAACGCAGATGAGCCGGAACCGGAATTGTCTATTCACACTGAAGAATGTAACCGTATGGGAAGTCAACGCTCAATCGTGTACAGGGTGGTCCATAAACTTCACTAATGTACAATCATCAAGAATGCTTGGAAAATAAAATAGAATTGATTTCTATTTCCTTTAGGAGTCGCCCCTACTAGTGAGCACTTTTTTTTAAATTAACCGCCACGCGACGGATCGTAGTAAGTATAGTAAATAACAACAGACTGAATAAAAGTAAAAGTTAGGCTATAAACGACAGTGAGTGTGGTAAAAGTTATGAACCGCCTTGTACGTTAAAGTACACAAAATATTTAGAGTTAGTTTGGTTTTCTCATAACCGAACCGGGGAATTTGGACATACGTGTCAGTCAACACATTTGAATATGAACTTGGGTCATGAAGGATTTAGACGTAAAAAAAAGTGAAGAGAATTCGTTCGCCCCCGCCGTTCGTTCCAGATTATAAATCACCCATTTGTTTACATTAGAAAGTTTCGTGGACTAATGCCATAGCCATGCATGCTTCAAATCCGAGAGCCGAGAGCGAATTTATTACTAAACCTAAACCTAACCTATTTCACGCCAAAACAGTAAATCTCAATTTAACTTTTATTCGGCCAAAGGCCTATAACCAAAAATGTAAGGAACGCTGAACGGCTACGACGCATTTCATTGAACATTGACTAAACCCGCCTCTCTACATTATTACAGTCACCTCACCCTTACTGATCTACGAGATACTACCCTAAAATAGTTTTTCCCATTGGACATATTTCTGTGGATTTCAAAAAAGTCACTAATTAGTAACTAGACGTTCGTTAAAGAACAATTTTGGTGTTCCAATCTAACGAACTACGAAAATCCTCAGTATATAGTTCACCCACATACATCGCCGAACTTTATTTCAAAAAAAAAAAAAAAAATCTGGTTTGTTATTTCAAAACTTGTGACACTATGCTTATAGAGGCCCAAGCATTACTGGTATGGGCAAACCTTTCAGTTTACTACAGAAATCGACTCCTTCGCTTTCTTTTTGGGCAGTTCGAGCAGCTCACCTAACAGGGAAGTTGTCAAATGATGTTGTAAATTTCAATCAAACGTACAACTAAATTATGGAATGACCACACTACATTTGGAACATAATGTTAGGAACATAGCCGAGTCGTATAATAATTGAACTCAATCTGTTTGACCTTGTCGAACATAATTTTAATGGCAATCGCAAGTCCAGCAACATAATGTGCATGGTCTATTGTCGGTCTACTATATACATATAAAAACTGTAATGATTGTGTGCATTTCCTTTACTCCTAAATTTGATTCAGTTTCGATTCTCCGTGTCCATGCAACCTAACCTAACCTCTGCCCTTCAAAACTAATGACACATACGAACGAAACCAAATAATCTAAACCAAATAGAACGAACTCGTCAATTTATTTTCCCGAACTCAACTGTAGTGATATAGAAATTCCATTCTATCCCTGCGTTCCACTGCAATTTGTACTTTCATGAAAATATCAAATTTCAGAGATCACAGGGTGAAACCCAATAATTTCATTGCCGACCGTGCGCCCACAGGGTGGTTAAGAAAGAAGAGGTTGTAAACGCATTTGACACGGATTTTGTGACTTTTGAAGTGAATAGAACTAATCCGTGTGTCCAATGTAAGACAATCAATGAACAAGTCAATGGACATGTGAATGACTCACCCCACCGTAATTAGACAACAGAAAAACAGTATAAGTATGAGTAAGAGGTTATGTACCGTCCTGTAATGGATTCATACATAGAATTTACCAATATTAGTAAAATGAGGATTAATAATAACATGATGTCGATAAAGGAAAGTTGAGAAGTCTGAATCTGCCAACTATCATGTTGTGGAGCATATGGTAAGGTATAGATTATTGGATTGGATAAGGTTCCAGGGTGTCCCAGTATTGACGAAGATCAAAAGATTTTCACAAGAAACTACACCATACCTAAGACTTGCCAAACTTACTACAATATATTCTAGACAATTCGTACGATGCCTAGGTAGGTTGCATGTACAGTGAATACAGACAGAACTGGTTTTGTCAATTCTACCCACTCCAGGTTGTTTTTGTCATTCCCAGTCTGGTAAAGGAGGGGGTACAAACCTTATGGGACAATGTACGCAGCGAAGATGTAAACGCAAATGTAATTGTTCAAAATCGGTGAGATTTCTATATGCTGTAGTCAGTGGCATCCTGAACAACTTTTTTGAAGGTCCTACACCAGAAGTTTACGGATCACCACGAAATACACGGGTTGGCACGTAAGGTGAAAGCGAGTGAAAGCGAAAGTCACTATACGGGATCTTACATGTCCAGTTGGGTATTTCTAGCTGGCAAAACGGTCAGACTTCTGGAGGTAAGACCTTCACAAAAGTTTTTCAGGATGTCCAGTGCTTACAATACAACATAAAAATCCGAGGGATTTCCAACGGCGTACATTTTCCCCTAAGGTTTGTGTCCCCTCCTTCCTTCAAGACCCGGACCGGTTCATGATTGCTAATGCGTTTCTAGGATACGATCTGGGCTCTTCTGAGCCTGATTTCAACTCAATAACCTCATTCTTGTCATTATTCGTACTTTGGAACTATAACTGTGACGGTAACCGACGCTATCCAAAATCCAAATTCAGATCACACAGTTTGGGAACGAAATTATTAGAAAGTTAGCCGTTCTCACCTATCACACATTCGTAATGAGACCAATTTCCATATTCAAATATGATTTTCATCAACTAGTACAGATAATGTTTGAACGTTTTCCACTCCGTTTTTACATTAAAATCAAGCATATATCAAATTTCTCGAGTGATGTACGATTCAACTTACACTTTGAATTATCTAACCTTTCGGAGGCTTAAAGTTTCCTTCAGCGACTAGTACAAAATTAGTCTAGAAATCGTAAAAGCAGTAAAAACAAAGTGTTGACTGTCGTTCTCAAAATTACAAAAGAATTATATGATTTGAACTTCTCTAAACATGAGCAAGAATATAATTTTCCCTGAGCGTTGTCGCATTAGACAGTTTTCACACAGGCAGTCGAAATATTCCATAACGTCATAACGAGGTTATTCGGACGGCAGGGTTTATTTTAGGAGGGGACGCTTTTTTTTTTTGGTCATCAAAATTTTTTTCGGTGATAATTTCTACTCTTGGTCCTAAAGAATGAAAAATTAGAGCTTTTTCCTCATCAAAATTCGGAGGACGCATGGCCGCCATTTTGTTATTCGGAGGGAACGAACATTTCGACTGCCTGTTCACGGCATCATGTCATAGGTCATAATTCCCAGAAATTCTTTGGAGAATTAATGGAGAATATGTAGCAATTTGCATACAACTGAGGGAAAACAGGATATATTTCCAAATATTTAGTATTTCTCATTGAAATACTAGTTTGCGCTACAGCGCTTATTGTTGCAACATTTACGGCACTAAACGCCTGACAAAACTATCTATGTAGACGGAATTCTCATACAAAATGTATATCTGCAATTTTCTCTGGCTCCCCAACTATGTCTACACCGGGTTGCCTCCGCACCCGCACCGGGAACATTTATATGCTCTATTGATTTTTACTTCAAAGTCAAGATATCATCCATTGAAAGACAAAATACGAAATATTCTGAGCGTGTTTCTTTCACTATCTGGGGGGGGGGGATTACAATACAAGACACGACGTATCGGGTGGTATAGCATTAATTCTAGCTAATGCATTGAATTCGAAAGTATTCTCTTGTCTCCCTTTCGACTTGCATATTCGCGTACTAACGTACTCACTCAACCAACTACCACGTTCACGTTCCTTGAATAATAAATTTTTAAGCTCATGACATGCCCAAGCCCAAGCTCGCAGTGTCAGCGTCGTTTTAACTTCTGACGAGGAAATTTCAAGAGGTGTCTAGCTCTATTTTTATATGGTCAAAGCTTTTAACTTTTATTAATAAGCTGACCATATAATTACTAATTACTCTAAATAGTCTGTAATTATCATGCATGCTTCCCATGAGATATGTTGTCAAATACATGCGTATAATTCTTAGGAAAAAAGGTCCGACCTTTGCATTCGGCATGGCATAAGATACCCATACCTAAGTTAGTACGGAAAAACTGAATGCCATGGAAAACCACATAATAACAGCTACTGTACGTTGTCAATCCTAGAGAATCGAGCCCTCAGTTCCGTATAGGGGAATGGATACACCAAACACCACTACAACTGAACGATACGATCCCTGTTTTAAGGTTGATGATTTTACAGTAAAATTTTGAAAATATACAGAAATTCATCTTTTCAAAATACAACATAAGTAGACCGATGAAGGGTTTTTCAGTCTTTACGGAATGAACAGTTGTAAACAAACAAAAATAATATCATAATAGGCTTATGTCGATGTGTACTTAAGTGGCAGGCAGGTGCATTTTGGACTGATTCTGAACACCTTAGGGAGATCGAGATTTTCTGAATATCATTTTGTGCTTTCAATCCAAAGCAGCCTAATAAAACTTTTATCGAATCTATTAGACGGAGTAGTTAGCTTTGTGCGTTGCCATATGGGTTGTGTGATGACAGTCACACTCTGCGCAAAACTTTTCGCAAGTGTTTGCTAAACTTTATCTACGAAAGAGTAAACACCAAACGCTTTACGCTAAAGATACGATATGGTGAACCAGGTTCACGTTCACGGTCAATTAAACAAGTCAAAGCCATAGTCAACAATTTCCGGTTCCACACAAGCAAAACTGGGTGACACTTGTATTGTGTTTCTTAATTAGCGCAACTGTTCAGACGGAAGTGAATTCATAAAGTCGGATTGCTCTACACTCCGGACACACTTTGTACTATTTGTATAAAATAATCAGCCCAACACCATATTTATTGAAGGAATATGAAAAGAATCGGGGAAACCTTTGCAAATAATTTCCAAAATTCCCACATTGACAAACGAAATAGGAATAAAATGTACCTCACCTTTTATTTATATCCTGGCGGAGTTCTCGCCTTGACCTTGACCTAGCCACCTAGCCAATATTTGCCATAATATGACCAGGTTCGAGAGCCGGAGTGCCCAGAACACCAGAACTCAAGTTACCCGTTTGAGTCGAAGCAAAGGTCCGGAAGTTGTCTCAACGCTAGAAACAGAGAAAACAAAAATCCAATTAGGTTATTCATATGCGATTAAGAGCGATATTTTATCTCCTCAAATATTTTCAGAATAGAGAAACCTACCTCTCAATGGTTCCAGATCCCAAGAGATCATACAGGTGATAAGGAGCACCGAGTGGGGCCGACTTCTTCAATGATCTTTTCTCTAACTCCTGAAATTGTAGAATACCATAAAATTAAATTGGTAATTTAGGATAGCCATTCTACGACTACATTTTTACCCACCCTACGGACAATATTTACAAAAATTAAAATTCCAAAAACGATTTTTCATAGACTTAGCCTATCACATTTTACAGACTTCGCTGAGAAACAATTAAAATTACTCTCAAATAATACATTAAAATTCGTAAGATGAATTAATAGGGTAGGCAGGGCTAATTATTCCCACCGGGCTAATTATTCTCACTTTTTGTAAAATCCGTTGCTCACTATACCCCAATGTCATAAAAAAATAAAAAATTGGAACGGACGGGGAAAACT
>JAQFYE010002043.1:0-19615 GCA_034694305.1 Protaphorura glebata | reverse complement strand
GTATTTACTTAAACGCTCGTCAGCGTCGCTACGGGCGTCGGAATTTCAAGGAGAATACCGTGTTGAACATTTATAAGATTTTCTACAAAATTTGTACCAATCCGATTCCCCTGGGATGTTGAGGGAAGGGGGGGCGAAGGTGATGTGCCACCCTGTACTTAAGGGGGGCGAAGGAGATGTGCCACCCTGTACTTACTTTGTTCAACATTTCTAGCAAATGATCTGTGAAATTAGCGTCAGGCCGGTCCGATCCTAGTTACGGCTCTGGAAATACCTCATATTCGTAATAAAAATTTCGTTTCCGAATAACTCCTTATTCAATGTTCTCCTTTCAGTACAAGTATCGACGTTTACCTCTTTGTCAGGAAACCACCCTCTTTACTCTCAAACTGAACTGAATATTCAAAGTGGGTTGAATTTTGCCAAGCAAGTTATTCATTCCCGTCTTCCCCGTTCATAATTTATTAATTTCAATGAAAATTAAGCCATTTATTTTAATTATTAAGTAATATATTTATATGATTAGCCATATGTGATTGTTACAGCAAATTTTAGCACTTGATTTGCAAAAGAATCGCATGCATATGCTGCCATATGTAATCGCCACTTAACACACTTGGTTCAGAACACACTGTCGTAATTGCCCTGTGATTAATCAGTCAATACTGACGTCAGAGTCAGATAGTCAGATAAGTGAAACAAAATTGGTCATTAGGTTATCGAAAGTATAAAACTTGTAGATAAAATAATCGAAATATTTTTTGTGCGCAATGGCCCGAAAATTAGTACAAGATTTGCAGAAGAAGCTTGTATTCTTTTTAAGTAAGTTGATCGATTTAACCGAGAGACCAAAACCAGTTCAACTCGAATAATCTCTAGATTTACGTTTGTACAGAAGCTAATTAAAAAATTTGTTTGCGTAGTCATTACTTATGACGAGACGTAAGATCCATATCTGCCATTATATTAATTTAATAAAGCTAATTAGTTCAACTAAGTATAAATCAAGCAATAGATTACTAATAAAATGGAATGCCAATACAGCTGTGGACTTAATATTATGTAAATATCTCCGTCAACAACTTTTTCTTAAAGGAGTTATTTCAGAACTCACGATAATTAGTAGTCGAGAAATTAGAGAACAATGGGTCGGTGTCAATAAGTCGTGTCAAAGTTGGACGACCACGAGTTTCAAACCTGAATTGCATCAAAATCAATACATATGTAACAACATTTGTTGCGGCCGCTGCCAAGAAACTGCTCCCAGTATCAAATATATTGCAACATTTTGTTTGAACCGGAAATTTGCCAATTTTCTGTAGAAACTTGAAGACCTACAATTAGAAAACAAACAAATGCATTCTATTTTCGCTATTAGTTTCCGACTCTAATATCTGTCGTAGACACTACGATTTAAATAGTTTGAAAAAGTAAAGAGATTTCTATTGTTGGTACGTTGTATTGTATTAAGGAAATCAATTTTCCGGGTAATGTTTATTTTGACTGGAATGTCAAAGAATTTGTTGAATCTCTCGCTAAGACTTCATTCTTACCAGGGATTTTATTCTTTCTGGAAATTCTTGCATGTCGTGGCCATTGAGGATGTGGGCCGTCCCGTTTGCCTTGTAATAATAAAATATATTTTAACTAGGATGTGTGTAGTCCCGTCCCCGGTCCGCCACAGAAGAGCCAGCGAGCGAAAAAACCAACACACAACAACACGAACGCGTACTTAAAGATAACTGAGGTCAAACTAATAGGACTCTCGGGACGAGATTTAAAAATATCGGAGCCGTAACTACGCGCGCGACTCAACTAAAATCAATGATTTTCCATCCAATCCTATACTTACCCATATGAAACAATTCAAAAGCGCAGAATTTTAAGCGTTTGCGCACAAAAAAAAATTAAGCCTTTGTCTAAACAAAAGCGTTAGTTTGTCACTCTCATTTTCATTTCTGTCAGTCAACTCGAAGTTTAACATCGATTTTTCATTAACCTAAACAAAAATGTATATATCCGACAAAAAAATAGACAAATGGATTCAATAACTTGGAAAAACTAAAGTCAAAATATTCAAGTCATTAAATCTACGTTTGTATTCTAACCCTTATATAGAAGATAACAACAAAGTTTTTGACACAATGGGTAAGGCTACTGAAAATTTTGCATTCCCAATGCACTACAGCTAAATCCTGGCGAAGACCATACTGAAGCAGCTTATATTTGCCTGGACACTAGCCGTTTCTACCACTTCAAATCTAACAACGATTTTGACAACCAATTTGCTGTGAAGTTCGTGTTGAAGGACAAAATTGAGGTTTTGTTAGGATTCAAGTTGACTTACACTCTTTTCGAAATGACTACAGCGTATGAACTTTAATTAGTTTAATCATTTGTTGTCCTTATCCTTATCCTAATCTTTATCCTCGTCCTTAACCTTAATTTATTCCAGCGTTGAAAACCCATATAAACCCATATAAACAAATGTGGACAAAAAAAGCGGACAAAAAAACCAGACAAAAAAAGCGGACAAAAGAGCCCAAAGTCATTCATAAGGGACGGTAACCACAAGCAACATAAAACCCGTATAAACAAATGCGGACAAAAAAAGCGGACAAAAAAAGCCGACAAAAGAGCCCAAAGTCACTCATAAGGGTGGGTAACCATAAGCAACATAAAACCCAAATAAACAAATGCGGACAAAAAAAACCGGACAAAAGAGCCCAAAGTCATTCATAAGAGCTTCGCTTCGCTACGTTCACTTCGTTCACTTCGCTCGCTGGCTCAATTAACAATTTGACCTACAGTTTGGAAGAAAGGAAGGGGCACACACCTTATGGAAAAATGTACGCCGTTGAAATTTGCTGGATTTTTGATATACTGTAGTCTTTGCGATCCCGATCAATTTTTTTGAACGTCCTACCCCCAAAAGTCTAACCGTTTGGCGGCTAGAAATACACAAGTGGGCATGTCCGATTCCTTAAAGTGGTTGTCACTTTCGCTTTCACTCTACGACATCTCACATACCCACTTGTGTATTTCTGGGTGCCAAAGGGTTAGAGTGTTCGGGGTAAGACCTTCACAAGAATTGTTCAGGATCACAAGGGCTACAACATATAGTAAATCAAGCGAATTCGGACGGCGTACATTTTCTTCTACGGTGTGTGTCCACTCCTTTTAGCCTGGATTGCCGATTGTTCTCCAAATCGTTATTTATTATCTGTCGTCTTACTTCGTTCATCAGTGATTGGCAGGAAGAAATGACGAAGAGAATTCTGAGAGCCGCCGCAATACTTGTGAGACCGTGTGCTACCCCGAGTGAGTTGAGAACGGTTGTTTCCGACGATTGTGTCCCAACGATAAGTCCGTAAATCCCCATCACAAAACTCACACAAGTTGAAACGAAAACTGATAAAATCTACACTCAACGGTCACACAAAAATTAAAATCTTCTCATTAATTATTTCAGAAAGAACCGATCAGATTTAATCCATGCAGCAGAGGTTAATCTCACCTGCAAGCCAAATGATTCGTCAATGCTTTGCGCAGATGTGCATAATTCCTCATGAAGATTTTTCAATTCATTCAATTGTCTAGCAAATTCTTCAGTACTTCTTTTTTTGTGACCATTCTGTAACAAGACTTCTAAATTATAGTTAACAACTTTAAAGGACTTCCTGACTACGAGAATCAACAAGATATAAACCGCCGACACCAAATTCGGGATGACATTTGTTAAAATCGTCATTAATGGAACCATTACAGCAGGAAACCCTACTCCAAATCCAGGCAACATTGTCATGACCGTCCAGAAATAAATAGCGACGTTGAAGATAAAATCTTGAAGCACGTAGAGAGGAAGAAGATAAGTTGGTTGTTTCATTTTTTCTAAATGCGGCAAAGATATTTCGTCTGTGGCTTGGTGTAGTAATTTCCAACCTGTAAAATATTTGTACACAAAATCTTGAATAAATTCAAAATAATTTTTTCTGTCAGGATTTTGATTTTCCTTAATTTATTTGGTATATGCAACCAAAATTTTGACAGAAAAAATTATTTTGAATTTTTTCAAAATTTTCTGTAGTGTATGTGGGCAACTCTCAACATTGACATAAAATAAAAAAAAACTCCAAGAACCGAAGATTTCAACTTTCACAGGGCCTTTTTAACCAAATTTTCGAAGATACTTATGCGAAAGAAAAGTATATCATATTTGCGCCAAAATATTTACGGTTCCCACTCAGAGGATGCCAATCTTTTAAGGAAATAGGATATCGAGTCAAGGTCCTCGCGGTCAGGTCAGGTGTATCCCTTGTAAGATGCACACCATTCATTGGTACAAAATGATCGCGTTGACTCAAAGTTTCCTAAATTTTGTAGCTTTACAATTCTGCGGAAACTATAGACTTACCTAATGGTGGAAACGTTGAATAATATTGGATTTACCTTTTGCAAAATTCCTCGCCGTATTGTTACCAAAAAATAATATAAGAGTTGTGCAGGAGACATTCAAAACCATAACGATGCCGAATGCCAACATATCAACGCCACTGCCATAGAATTTATCTTTGAACATGTACGCAAAGAAGAACGCTCCCAGAACAATGAAACAGTTTGCAAATGTCCAGATGCAGTTGGAAAAGACTGGCAGCGAACTCCAATTGTGATTCATTTTGCAATTTGATGAAGAATTCTGACTAACAGGAAGAATTCCAAAAATTTGACAAAGTCGAATCATGGGTTTTACAAATTTGCACAAACAGTAATCATTTTTTTTGTCTGATATGTGGGTGTCCTGAAATTTGTACATTGTTGGATCTCAAGAAATTGTCGTGTTCTGGTTTTGATAGGTATTGATGTTTCCAGTTCGTTCTTAAAACGTTGACTGGCATTACATGTTCATTTGGACCTTAAGTAGGTGTGGATGCCAGATGGGTGTGTCGTGTATGCGAATAAAGATGTTCCACGCTTATTAATCCCGATTAGTATGAAAGCTTTATTCAAGAAGTTAACCAGTAACAAGTAAAAGTAAATCGAATAGAGTATTGATTGTTCTACGCAGGACTTCATCGTATGTATATACCCGGTCGTAGCACAATGTGTAGTTGGTCTCGGGAATCTAGCTGCATGAGTAAAGGGGACGCTGAGTACACACATTTGATGGTGGGATTTTATGTACAAGTAGGTGAGGGGCATTATGGGGTCACTCACATGTCACATGCACCACAGGGTGTTTCCTAATTAGTCAACAATTGTCAGCCTTTCACTAATTGGTTCTGTCTTAATGGAATACCTGGAATAGATACGAGACGATTGATAAGTCTCAGTTCTTTCGCGAAAAGAAAAGATATTTTTTAATTATTTGCTTATTTTTAGAGTGACAATAACTCTTTAGTTGTAATGTCCATATTTCAATAATTTAATGCGTGGCGTCCGTCATGAAGGTATTCCCTCATTTAACCCAGTGGCAAAAATAATCAATGCTTTCTAATTTCGTCACCTCAAACTGTTAAATTAACTTGAATTTGGTTTGAATGACGCACAGTCGGTAATTCCTCCGCAATAACAATTGTAATGTGCGCACGATGTCAAATTAATTTAACCTCTTTTCTGGAAAATTCACATTGTCTACATTAGCGACAGTGACAGCGCGGACAGAAACATGCAAATCTACTTTTAAATACAAACATCACGCTTCTTCGAAGTTTCAATCTTTGTATTACACTCATCATATTTATTAGGCAAATCGGAACCCAAAAGACCAAATGGAGCATCAAATTCCACGTGGCGGTCTATTGAATAGGTATCAGCGGGTGTAAATTATTTTGGAGGATTTCTAAAATGGTTATATTTATGCATTGATTCAGGTAAATTTCCACCGATATGGCCCACCGGTCTGATTACCCCTTAAATTTATTCATCACTGATTCCTTGGCTTCTTTTGCGGTTCATCTTCGCTTCTTTGTCTCATTTTCAACCCTATACTTGTCAACTCGAGCTTGGCACATCACCAGTCAACAAATTGTTTGGAAAACTTTTCCCACTGCGTAGTAAATCATTGGTTCCTTTCATGATTTGAAACACATCGACAATGATACTTTTATTTTAATGTCAAAAATATCAAAAACGTGAAGATAATTTGAAAATCATCTGAATATAGGTAAGCAGTTTTATTTACTGCGTGTGCATGTGTGACACTAAGGTTCAACTATCTAGAGCATAACGTGATAAGAAAGTTGTGATATGAAAGTTAATTTCCCGTGCTCATGATTAGAATTAAGTCGTAATACGTCAATCTGGTGATGGATACATCTAACAGATTATATTCGTATTCCGTTCGCTATTACCTCCCTATCCATTCAATGTTCTCTAGTATGCAATATCCGTATAAAATGAAGTCGATAAATTTAATTG
This sequence comes from Protaphorura glebata, assembly GCA_034694305.1. NCBI lineage: Eukaryota > Metazoa > Arthropoda > Collembola > Poduromorpha > Onychiuridae > Protaphorura > Protaphorura glebata. The sequence continues at coordinate 13,198 of JAQFYE010002043.1, read as the reverse complement.
CAGCGAATCGAATTTATTTCAATGTTAATCAAACGTCTTTCCGACATCATTCTAATGTTGGACCAGGTAATCATGGGGTACGTGAATGGAAAATGACAATATTTCTGAATAGATTAGCGCAGATTGGTTTGAATTCCTTCAATTGGAATATGTGATATGGCAAATTGATCGCAACCCTTACGAATGGATTTGATTACAAAATTTGGATAAGGAGATGTTCTAATATCTGTTGAAAAATTATAATCAAAATCGAATGCTGGTCCAATGCAGTAAAATCTCCCGCTTTGATTCGGTTCTTCATACAATGACCAAAATGATGGTCCAGTCAGTAAGAATGAAATGAGGACACGTGTATTAGCTGTTAAATCGTATAAATCCGAAGTACGATTGTCAGATTTGAATAATTGAGTCCCAAAAGTTGTTCCGGCATACAGTTCTAATTGCTCAACGCTCAAGTCCCGATTCCCGACGAAATACGGATTCGAGGTTGACCATGATATTGTTCCGTTCACACACGTTTCCGTTGCGGAATGGACAACGCTGGGAATCCTCCAGCTAGAATTTAAATTATGTTGTAATGTCAGTGTTTGAAAAATATTATATTATTAATAACTTACATTCCAATGAAACAGTAGGAATCAAAGTAGTTGGAGTAAGGAACACCATCAATTTCCTTGGGTTGACGGGTCAAGGTAAACTTTTGCAGTTTGGTCGAACACCCAGTACAAACGCAGAAAAGTAGTACAACTAAGAGTACGACAAACTTCATTTTAAATTTTCTCTATACACGTACAATTCGAAGTATCTTTATTGGTTCTTCACAGTGCCGGTTATGTTTGAGACTAGGCTTTAGTTCTAGTACCACATTTATACTTAAATCATCAAAGGCACCGCACAAGTTTGCTATTAAACTTGGTATAAGCTGGTATCTCTAATCGCACGGAGATTTAAATCCTTTATTGCCAATAAAAGTGAATTGCGGATTCTATTATTTCCGTGGAAATATCGCAAACACAAATGCATTCAGGACTGAAAGTTTAAAAAGTGCACGGGGAATAATTTCTCTGGAAACAGAATTCGCTTCAAATTTTAAGAAATTTCCTTTTTGACATTATACGAAACCGAATATAATAAAAGTCGGATTACACATTTGCAAAGCTACAGTGACTCATATTAGTCACTAATTTTGAAAAGTTTAAAAGTTTTACTAATTTGGTTAATACAAACCTTTTTAGCTTTACACCGTTTTGGATTTGGCTGCACCTATAAAAGTTATATGTAGAGATCTACGGTACCTGTACGAATTTCTGAAGACGTCATCAAAAAATGAACATCGTTGACCTAAAGGGATCTCCTAAAATAGCATAAGTGGTTCTTCAGAACACTTACTGTTTCGAGATGTTCTGGTTGGAAATCCTGAAATCTATTGTGTTTATCATTTTTACAATTTGCTTTATTCAACTCAACGGAACCCATCCGAACCCATATTACCGTCCTCCTGGCGTTAATTTCCCAATGATAAACGGCTGTGGAGACCTGGTTGTCCTAGGTCCATTATATTGGTTGACATGCTTTGAAATAAATGCGGCTCTTATCTGATCGCATTGGAATGGCTTGTAAAACAACATTCTTCATTTGAACCTAATTTCCAGAATTATTTTTACATAAATTGTATGGAACCGGATCTTTGCGGATTTAGGCACAAATTAACATTAAGTCATTAAATTAACAACACTAATCCCTTCCCTTTTTGTCTTTGAGGCTCAGCGGAATAAATGCCAAGATTAATTCATCAGGTCCCGGGTTCAATTCATGGATGACTTGCTTCCTAATTCGTTTCATTATAATCAATTTAAAAATGTTAAGAATTCGAAAAGCTGATAAAACTTTTCCAGTCATTCTCTCTACAGGCGTAGTAATACTAGGCAACCATATAAAGGATACTACTAAGTCTATTTCCACGGTGAAGATAATTAGGCTTTGGGAATCGGGAACGCGTCACTACTACTTCACGTGTTTCACATTTATTTGAAATATGCCTTCAGCCTGAATTATGCTGAGGTGTATTATTGGTTCAATTTAATAATCACCAAAATTGATTGAAACTACGATTGACCTAATAGGCAGCTCCGCGGAATATCAATATTTGAATTTATTGAGAATCGATATGACCAGCAATTGAAAACATGTCTGAAAGTTTGACCTTAATTAGAAAGAGTGGATCGAAGCATTAAATGTTTGCCTAACAAAACCTAATTTGGGTGTTCATCCACCAAAGACATGGCAGTAATTATACTTTACTTCCCTCAACTCTTGTCTGGTTTTCCAGACAACATGTAACACAAATGTTTTGTAGTTGAATTATTCAATTATAGTTGGAATTAGACTACTAGGAATAATTATGTAAGTGGAGTAATTTCAAAATTTCAAATGACTGGAGAAAATGTTGTGTTAACTAAAATTCGACCATATATGAATTTATGCTAACTATTTCGATAAAGTTTTGTCACGTTATACAAACTTGAAATTTTCAGTGGAGTTTGTGGAAAGCAGACGGACAAAAGGATTTATATTAACTGTCCAGAACAGTAAAAGTCTCTACAGTTTGAGCGAATATAGCATTATTATGTTAAACTCTGGGACCTTCGTCTCTGCAAGCAGAATTTTCAAGCACGGGTGTTTTTGGAGAATGTTTCCATTTGCGTGGGATCCCGTCAGATTCAGATTAAGGCCTTTGACTGGTCTCGGATTGTGGATTTCAATGTTACCACTCTTGAGTCTTTGGATTCGTACTTCCTTCTTAATACTTAACGTTCATTTGGAAGCGAAAGGAATCCAGTTCCACGCAACTCCTTCTCCACAGCCTCTGGGTCTCTGGATTCCTATTCGGAGCTGTTTTCGCCACCTGCATTTTCCTAAACCGTCATAAATTTGCTTCTTTGGTCAATCAATTGTTTCAAGTTTTGCGACAACTTCAAAGTGAGGTTTACGCATTACACAATTTATCATACACATTTTCTAACCCATTAATAATTTGTTGAATTAGGCGATTTCGTTGATCCGATTCCAGTGAAGGCAACTCGGAGCGAAAAGATTCTCCGGTTGACGCTAATGAACGCTTACATGAACAATATTATCGTGGCCGCCTATTTTTTTGACAACCCACTAAGTGCACGTTATTATTATTTTGTCATACAAAACGGAAATTCGAGTGAAGTACCATCCACAGTCATCTTTCTTGTCATTTGGGAATATTTTGATTCCTTAACGTCTTTCATTTCTTGCTACTTCTATGCAGCTATCATCATCTGTTATTGGTGTGGCACGACTTCATGGCTTGCCCTAATGCGGTAAGCATTTATATAATTATAAGGCACTTCAAGGACACATTACGGATCTTGCCAATTTTTGAGAAGTTGTTGTCGTTGATCTCCGGAACAATTTTTGTGAAGGTTTTACCCTAAAAGGTTGTAATCGTAAATAATAATGTGGAGTTCGAGTTCATACCAACATACATGTGCTCACACTTCCATGCAGGATGCAGGCAGGAAATTTGTGTTATGTCTAATTTTTGTGTGTCTGCTGTGTCTTGTAGGTTCTCCATTGGTCATAAGACACATCCAGCTATACCGATCAATGCATCAATTCAACTCAATCAAAATGTCAGAATGATTTATCGAAGCTTTCAATTGTTGAACCAAAGTTTCAATAATTGTTGTCGGAAATTAATTTTCCCAGTCCTGGAAACTGTCGTGGTTTTGACTCCCGTCATTTGCGCCAACGCTTTAGTCGGTCTTCATGGGTCACTAAGTCCCCCCATCTTGAGTGGTTTAGTCGCCCTGATGATCACATGCTGCGTGGTTGTCTTTCTCATATTTCCCTTGGGTGCAAAACTCAACACCCACTCAATCGCACTCCTCAAGACACTTCACACGAATTCTAGACGTCGTGTCAACAAGAAAGAAGTCAAGTCAATGAGACCTCTTAAAATCCAAATTGGCAATTATTCCTTCTTCCAAAGATTCACCTCCTTGAAAATCATTTCTCGCATTATTTACTGGACGATGAAGTTATTATTGTCTAGACATTAAAAAGCACATCCTCTTGTGGCGATTTAGAACTTGACCCAAACAGTGTAACGAAACAAATTCATAGCCGAAAATTGTATTTTTGAAAAGAATAAATACGGTGTCCACATATGTAGATCTGGCTACCCCTGCATATTTAGGCTATGGACAACGCATAATGTAAAATGTAAAGGATTGGACTTGGCTTCACCTTTGGCATGACGCCTCCTCTGACTTCTGTAACAATTTTTGTGAAGGTACTTCCCAGAAAAGTCTAACCAGTCCCTGCGTGGTAAATACACTTTGTAAGATCATATGATGGGTGATGTGTTCATGACGTCATAAACTGGGTTTGGTCATATATTCTAGTCAACAAACCCATAGACTATTCAGAGTAGAACCTTACCAAGAGTTGTTCAGGATGTCGAGAGCTAGTGTCAAAATTCAACGGCCTACTTTTTGACGTAAACACTGTGATCTTTGTTGGGATTACTTCACAAATGTCGACCACAGTTTCGAATCGAGAAATTTATTTCTAACTTTATACATTTATCATTAACAATGTAGTATGAGTACTTAAATACATCTACAGAATCAGGTTTGTGCACTATTTTAGAACGGCTCTGTGCTTCTAAGACAAAAGTGGGACAATTTTCACTGAATGGAAACATGTAACTACCCTTAATAACACAATTGTCATTTCGATATACATGTCCAGTTCTGGGAAACCTTGTCGACTATATTATTCCATTTGTTCTACTTCCTCTTGTCTTATCTCAAGATACGATCGACAATTTTATTTATTTATTTAAAACCCAAGTTATACATTTTAACTCATACCAGTGCACATAATTTCTGAATTCTGATCCACCACATTTATATCACTGTGATTTCTACAACAAATAAACCGACCTGATTGCGATTTTTATTTGTATTTGCATTTGTGATATACCATTTTACCGTATTTCGTTCCTGTTGATTGGCGTTGGAGTTGGGACTGCTGTGAATTTCATTCTCGGAGTCCCTGACATTGAATACATGAATCCCAATTTTATTTGTTCCTCCAATTCGAAAACTGATGGAGAAATGCCAGAAGAATAAAAAGAATTTTCTTAGAATGGAAAGAGTGGCTACAATAAATCAGAATCAGAATCAAACCGAAAAAAATGGAAATAATTGGTTTGTTAACTTATTGATTTAATGTCTACGTATCGATATATTCGCACAGCATAGGCGAGCAATCGATATAGCTACTAGTGATTATGACAGTGCCGCTGCATGGTCTCGTACCCCCATTAATGTAAAGAAACTTAATCCAGGATGTTATTCAAACGCTAACACTGGCAGGTGTCAGAAACCCACTAAGAATCATTTCAATTGGATTCTAAACACAGAAGCTACTTTTAATTTCGTCAAATATTTGACAGTGAATCAACAATTCTACTTTATGTGTGAGTTATTGAACACTCAAAATTATTTGCTCTACATCCCTACACATTAAATTAATTAATTAGTATTCATTACAAAATTCATTGGTATTCTCTAAATTAAGTTTAGTTGCAGTCGGAATTGATGACGCTCACTGATAAATCAATGTGAGATTTATGCTATGTTGTGTGAGCTATGGTGTCGATGACTATTATAAAAACGTATCCAATCCAATCCAATCCAATTATTCTTGCAATGAATTATAACATGTCCAGTAGACTCATGTTAGATCCACCTTGGCCTTGTAACGAGATAGACATAGAATTCTAGAGCCGAATCAAGAATATCTAATTGGTGTGCCTTAATTTCGATGAATGTCCGCAATAAAATTCATTTTACGATTCATTCCATTGTCTTGCTTGATATAAAATTAACCATTTATTTTAGAGATAAACATACACATTAAATAAATGTACGAGTGAGCTTCAATATTGTCTTTTGATCGAGTAAACTTCCTTGACGCTAATGAAAACCCATTAAATAAATATGCGAAATCCCAATGGTTTCATGGTCAAAAGTTTTGGCTCAACGAATCGCACAAAGAATCAACTTCACAGTTAAAATATTGTCGTTCAGGCGAAAGCATTGTTCTTTTTAAAAATAATCAATGGCCAAAATTGTGATCAATTTTGTTTTGATCCAATGCATATTCGTGAATATATCATTCGGGGAACAAGTCTTAAAATCCGAAGAGATTACTAATATTGGTGACTGGGGCAATTTCTCCATGTGTCCGAATCAAACATCCTCTCATGGAAAGATCATGTTCGTTAAAGCTTTCCAAATTAAATCCGCGAAATGGATCGGACCTGGATACGATGATACTTGCATGAACGGACTTCGATTTTTTTGTGGCGATCTCTTAGACAACTTGTTAATTACTAGCAGCGTCGGATCTTATGGGAAATGGCGAAATATTTACACTTGTGGAGATGGTTATATTGTTGGATTCCAGTTGAGAGTTGAAAAACACGCCGTCGACGGTGATGACACAGCTACAAACAACATTCGGATTTTCTGCTCCAACAATCGCAACACAGGGGAGTATATCGAAGCCGATGGAGAATATTTGGGGAATTGGTCAGCGGAGAGAAGATGTGGGATGAATGAAGCCGTATGTGGTCTCCAGACTCAAGTACAACCAGATGGAGGTATCTTAGGTAAAAACAATAGTATTTTTACTGCGAAACGGCAATACATGATTGAATCTTCCCGAGCAAGTTTTGGAACAATCGAAATTCTTCAGTATGGATATTAAATGCAAAATAAAATGATTTGTCAACATTCATATTCTAAGTTGGTGCAATTAGAGCACTTGGTTTAGTGACGAAATAGCAGAGATTAACTTAACTACATTATATAAGACATTTTGTTTGTTTGTTTGTTGTACGGGCTTAAAGTCTCTCTAACACATACTCACACAGATGACATTGCAAAACAAGTCTTCTGGATTAACAGTTCGTCAACATTAACAACTTATCACGAATTTGATTACTTTTTAGTGGATAACACAGCTCTGAACAATATTGCTGTCAGATGCTGTGACTTGCCCAGAGAAGAAAAGTCCAAACAGTACGCTACGAAATCGAAACAAACCGACATTGTAAAGAAACGCCCTGTGTCTTTTCTCTCCGTTTGAAGACAGAATTAGTCACCGCCTCTACAACTGGTCGCTAGTGACGTGGACACGAGTATCGGACCCTCATTTGCTATTCCCGATAATTACAATTCCTCCCGAAACTTTCAAATTAAGATTGGAATAAAATTGGCAATTTATTTGTATAATAGTTGGGTTCGGTTGATAAATATCTAAATAATAAATGGCGTGCAATTGGTGAAACTCATGCCTTCGAGGAACCTTAATCAAATTTCATTGACCTTCACAACGATGATGCATAATATTGTCCAATAATGCACGATTCCAGTGCGAGAGCCATCTAACAATTTCTGACATGAACACCTACTTGCTTATTAATTTACAAATTATATCTGATTCATCTTAGCTATTCCAATTTTCCGAAGTCGAACCTTAGGACGGTCTCTTACATTCAGTAGTATTAGGTGCGAAAAAACCATATTACTTCTCAAACTTTATTCAAACCATTCAGACGCCGTCAGATTTCTTGGCCAAAACATATGTACATCTTCATTTGCACAAGTCCTGGGCTTTTTATGATTACTGGTGATAAGTTAATAAAATAGCATGTAATGGTATTATCGCATTGCAATTGCATATTTACATATATTTGCTTATACCGAACCAACGTGATAATGAAAACCCGCGACTCGACCAGCAAATATGTGTCTGCGGTGTTGGCTGCTCCACTTTCAAAATACTGGCACACAAGAAGTTGAAAGGCATTGGCCATGTGATTACGCCGAATGATACTTCTGCTGACCGGCCATGTTAACAATTTAAAGAACACGGAAAATTCTAATGGGCTGCAGCGTAAGTTCTGAAGTTCTAATTCAAAGTACACGGAGAAAGCTTAATTAGTTGCTGACGATTGTGCTGTCCGCGAGTCCACGACATGTTTATTACAACATTTCCAACAATTATACATACGATTATATGACTATGATTGGCAGAAACAAAGTTTAAGCTATCGCTACAGAATTTAAAACATCATTGCGACACCCATTGCCAAGTTGTTACAACGCGTCATCGATTTAACTAGTTGTGTAGATATTCTGATAATAATAGCTATTAGACCAAAACAATTAAGTCGCAGTGGCAATTCTGACGTTTAGACGTGTACATTAGACGTATAAATATACCAATATACTATACTCACTATACACATACATATTATACACACATACAAATTTAAATAAAGATTAACTACAATAATGGCATCCACTCAATCCATTCAAGACGACACATATACACATATACATATTGTACACATATACACCAAATGGCTGTGACAAATATATGCAATACAATGTGTGACCTTCGATTACGATAAAATAAGCGTGACAGTTTTGTCCGTGACTTGATTTTGGTAGGCTGCGAATTGTGATTGGTCAAATGGAAAGAAATTATTAGCCTTATAACTCAGAGGTCTCATGGCATTGAGGAAGTGTCTCAAATAGGTATCTTTCCCAACATTTCTATTGTAGAACTCTAATACCTTCTTTGACTTTGTTGCGAGTTTCCCTGCTTCAGAACACCAAAACCTTATACCTACAGTCACCACGAGGGAAAAGATTGGCATGAAAATATAAGTGCCAAAATTCATAGAGTCGTACAAACGAACAGCGCAAAAATTTGAAAGGACGAGAACGCCGAAGCTTCCGGAAAACAATATCGGACTCAGAGTTTGGATCATTCCCAACGTATTGAAGTGTGTGTTGATTACGCGATGAATGAAGTACAAGTCTACTGAATATTTTAATGGTCTTCTCAGTATTCTTGTGTTCGTTGTAATCTGTCCGAGCCAAAATGTTACACTGGTTGTGTACAGGCCAAGCAGACAAATTAAGAAGTCAAAGTACAAGTAACAAAGACGGATGTAGGCAATGTAGCATATGATGAATGGGATTTCATGCCAAATCGTGTTGAAACCAAGGTATGTTTCAAAGTAGTAGTAACAATAGCGGCGAAATGGATCGTAATCTTCAAAGAAGAGAACACCCATCAGAGCGGCCAAAATCATGGTCAAGGATACCAAAATAAGTGGAAGCAAACTCATGAACGTCAAAGTTTTGTCGTATACTTCAATTTCAGCCGTGCTGAAGTTATTTTCTGAAAATTGGATAATGTGTCACTTTGGATACTTACCAAAGTTAAGCGTGTTATCACAATTTCCGAAATTTTGAGCAAACATTAATTGTTATTTTATTACCTTGAGATTGTTTGTCCACTTCGAAAACATTGTTGAAGAGATGAGCCAGAGCTGCAGAATCTGCAGATGTCACGAACGCCGCGAGAGCCAATAAAGATGATCCACTGGAATAAAATAGATTGACAACGAGTACGTAAATTGTCATTCCATTCTTGAAGTAATCAATAGCCAAAGAAATAATCATGTATGCACTGATGGCGCACATCCCATAACAGTACATGCCGTTAATCCAACGCTTCCGTTTTGAACGAGTCGGACAAAATGTGTGGGAACAAGAATTCCAGTCTAACGGAATAATACAAAAGAATGTGTCAGCTGCAAACAAGATGTTAAATGATTTCCAAGTTCGTTTCGTCAACATATTTCGGCTGGGCTGGTGGTGCTGTCAAAGGAAATACTTGTCTCCGAATGGTACGAGGTAGAAAGCCTACTCAGAACTTTACATTTAGGGTCAGCTGCGCTGAGGTTCACTATCTGACAGTCGGATCGGAATCTGATAGCATATTCTCAGAACAAAACCTTACAATTCCAATGACAACAAATATTTTTGGACGCGTTGTGAACATTGTCCACTCAAGCTTGAATATTGAAATATGCAATTTAGATGTTGCAAGCTAAGAGACGACTGTAGAAGTGAAATCATACAGTCATTTTTATATGGGATACCAAAATTTCGTATATACGAAAAGACAGAATTTATATCTTATGTTTAATCTCGGTGGCTTTTGTTTCGACTGAGTTTCCCTTTCCGAAAGCTAATTTCAAAATCGAACCTTGTGTTTTTGAGAAAGTTTTCAGATTTCTATAAGTGAGTATATAGTAGACATTAAGATATTCAGCGACATGGTTAACACTATTTCGTAATAGGCGTATCCTGACGGATAGGTGTTGAGCTGATTCCTAGCAGGGCTGAAATTATTGAACCATCTGATAAAGTAATAATTATACGTCTTGTTCCATTCGTCTTCTTCACTTGTATAATTCATATCAAACTTTCCATCATCCGAACAAGGATGTACCACCAAGTTTTTAGTAAAACTGCGTCTATTCCAATGCGCAAATACGACGGTAACTGAATTATTCGCGTTGTACGTATATCTGAATACACAGACGGTACATTACGCGAACATGTCAATCCGTCACGCCTAATTGCTTGGCTATCTAAAAGATAATTAATTCTTAACGGATGATAATGGCCTGTTATTATATCGTGTAGTTCATATAGAATACCGTGCTGCTCAAAAGTCACGCAGCACATGCATTTCTCACATGCGTCGCCGACAACTCTCTGGTGTCCCGCATGCGGGAGGTTACGTGACTTTTGAGCAGCACAGTATTTCACTAAAAGGCGTAAGCGTAATTACATTTTTTCATAATCCAATAAAGGCGTAACTGCATTTGTTCATATTTCGCTACGAAAGGCGTAAGTCGAAAAATATAGATGTTCGGGAGAACGGAAAAACGGTTTTGACACTTACGCCTTGGATTTACCAAATTGAACATTTCAGTTACGCCTTGAATATTTCTCAATGTGTTCAATTTCAGCGTTTTGATATTTGAGCTGAGAGCCAAGGAAGAATACGTCTCCTTGACGCGCTCCTATACCCGCCTGGACATCCACAATGGGTTTAGCCCCACCCCTTTCCGAATGCGCTGAGATTTTGATATGTTGAGCCCCAAGTGACCCACAACAACTTTTGCATTGGCTAAATTTTATCGCTTGTCACGCTTGACCTCACGAGGTCACCGAAGGGTCGCAAGGTTCCATATGTCGAGTTTGGTGTCATTCGAACCGTAAGGTCAAGGATAGTCGCGTCGGTGTGCAGTTTCAGCTTTCTGTGACTACCCTTGTCCCGCCCAGGGATCAGCAAATCGCTTGACCTCTAACCTTTGTTGACCTCTGAGTCGAGCATGTGTTATCACAGGAAGCTGAAATTTGACACACGCACTCCCCTTGACTTCACGATTTGAATGTTACCGATGTGATGAAAAATGTAGGGACACCACTTTGAAATGTCACCCATGGTGTCAACACTGTGCATTGGGTTTTTAACTAAATCCGGTCATCTCGAACCTCGGGAATCCGAATCAACAATGACAGAATTAGTCTCCGGTCATTAATTAGAGTTAGACAGGAAACCGAAATTCAGTTAATCATTTCTCCAAGTAAACTGTCCGGGTAATATGGCCGAATGGTTCTGGTAATGTTTTAGATCGGTAAGAGAAATACTACTAGGTCCATGTCATACTGTAGAATTTATTGAAATTTAAATGAAATTCGAAAAAAAAGTATCCTCATTCACGAAAAATTAGAAGTGTGGTTCAAACAGAACAATTTAGAACAAAATATTTGACTACATACGTCAGTAATACACACCAAGCGACGCCTGTTTGCACTTTGCACATCTGCGAAAATAGTAAAAATGAAATTGAATTCAGACCAAATGTAATGAATTAATATATGTAAAGTACAATTAGTGATTGTGATACCTATATTCTTAATCCAACGCTTCGACAGATTGTGTGTACAAATTAAACTATCGAACGTCACATTATTTTTAGTTAACTCGATATGGGCATGTCAGAAATTAATATGTTAAGATGAATCAAAATTGTATTCCGCCGAAGGAAATGTGTCAAAGATTGCTTGGCTAAGTCTGGCCGTGTCTTCACTGAACATTGGACCAATGAGTGTGAATTCCTTGACACTGGGCCCATGTCCAGAGACCCCTGGGAATAAGTGCATGAGGTGAATTCGCATCCATGGATTTACATTTCCATTCTCCCTGCCGGTAAAAGTAAGATTCTCCAATGCTGGAAATCTTGCTTCGTAAGATTCAATCCACGCGATTTGAAACTTGAGCAAATTAATTTCCAGTGTTTTCGAATTCTCCATGACAGGTGGGAATTTCAAGGACCAAATGGATGGAGCTGCAGGCATTTCCTTCCTATTCCCAAGGATAAGTTTGACCAAAGACGTGTGTTGAAAGTGAACCACAGTTTGAATCCATTCAACATTGATCTCACCATACATGTCATTAATTTCTAGTGTGGTCAAATGGAAGAATGACAACGGCATCGGCAACCATACTACCCCGTTTGAAATGGCTAAGGAACCATAAGAATCTGCAATGGTGACCCTCAATGAGGTCAGTGACCTTGTGATCTTGGATTCCACGGCATTTATGGCACTTGTGAACGTAGATAGTTGACTCATCCAAGGTTTGATGTAAAGTTGGGTCAAATTTGGGGCATGGAAAGAATTTCAATTAAAAACTTGCGTGTGTAAGAATATTCATGAGGTTCACGTATAGTGATCTTGCTCAATTTTAGGAGTTGTGGAATGTCACCGGATGGAAATATGGGCGGAGTGGCTGCTCTACTACCATAATGACAAAAACGAACAGAAAAATTCAAAGATTCCAAATTAGGAGTCGACGAGAAGACGACACGGAGACTTTCCATGGAAACAACTTCCTCACAGTCTATCACTTGGTTCAGAAGTCTGCTGGGGATATTCTGACGACGGATTTTAAATTTCAAGTGTCGAATCACTTCTCCATGAATTTTTAAGAAATGTGTCCATTCGGCCAAGACTCCAGCCAAGTAAAACTCCCGGTCAACCACGACGGTATCAAATGGAAGCTTCGTAGCAGTGCCAGTCAGAGTGATATTCACATTTTCCAGTATTTCTCTGGCCAAGTGTTGTGCATGGGACAGATTCAAGATTCAAGATTCAAGATTTGTTTATTAACATGTCAAAGCATAGCATTCCTCACAACAATAGGAATAAAT
>JAQFYE010002042.1:0-19619 GCA_034694305.1 Protaphorura glebata | reverse complement strand
CCAGCCTTCTTGCTATGTTCTATGTTCGAAGAGTTCTAAGTTCTATGTACGAAGAAAATTCGGTATAATACCTAAGCTGACTTAGTTTTAAAATCCAACTAATTTTTATTTTATTTTGTAGGATTCTTAGGAATCAGCGTCATAGTCTATCTAGGACATGCAGTACCGCTCATAAGTGAACATACGGCAGACTCCCATGACTTCAAACTGCAATATCTCCGTCAATTCTTTAAGTACTGGTTAAAGTAATGCATGGTTGGAAAGCTAGTTTCATGCTCTTTAAAAGAGAAATGGTTTCATTTGTTCTAAAAATTTGGGATAAGGCACTACGTCAAATCTTGTTCGAACTCGCAAGTTTTAGTTGCTCAAAAGTCTAAATACGGCTGGAGTTTTTTCACTGTTGCTTCCAAGTTTCGAACTTTGTATTATTCTCTAGTAGCAAGAATGCATCCAAAGTACATCCCTAGTTTGTAATTCAGAGTACACTTCGGTGTACTGAGGACGCACACTTCAAGTACATCGATATCCGTTGGCTGTCAGAGCGATGGCCCTATTTCGCACCCGAGGACGTCGGTAAGACATGTTAACAGGACATCCCTTGTACATCCCTCCGAAATCAGGGAAGGACATACGGTGGACGTACTGTGTAGCTGTCCTGTGGACACACAAATAAGCGTACTATGGATGTCCCATGGACGTCCTAATAATGCATGCTATGGATACCTGGTGGATGTCCCATGTATGTACTTTATTACTAAACAAATTATCTATATTAAATAAATTCAAATAGCCGAAAATAAGTTCCTGCAGAATTTATTCAAAAATTCTTCAAATATCGTATTTAACAATAAATAATAAATTGTGATACGGATAAAGTATAAATATTATCCATCCATTGTCGATTGGGACATCTTCCACCGGATTTAGCCCATCGTCGGTTTAGATTTGGAGGATTTCTGAAAGACACAAATACATGTCATCATTAATTATAAAGTACGCTGTTATTTCAAAGTTTTGTCTGAAGTTTCAGGAAATTATGTTTTCTTACCGGCTTCATATCCCGCTTCAGACGATCCCCTTTATGACGAAACCATTCCCCAATTGCGTGTTCAATATTGTGGTCCCACACTCCTGGCTCCGAATGGCTTCTGCGCGTACAAACATAGCAGGATTTAAATGAGAATATTGCACAGACACTGACTACTGACCTACTATAGACTAGAATATGCACTTACGCATGATAATTGGCATCAATGCGGACGCTGAAAAGTTCTCAATTCCCGTCCCAAGCCTCCTCACACTAAACGTATTCGCCAGCTGGTTGGTAAAAATCTCACGAAGAATTCTGTTGGCAGCGTCAGCCACGTTATCACCGCCATATTTAGAAATGTCTTCCTCCTGGAAATCAGATTCAATTTTAAACAGGAATTACAATATGTCAATTTTAGATCGCCAGAATTTAAAATCTATAAATGTTTCTATAAGTGTAGCTTAAAAATTGGATTTTCGTATTTGAATTCTGTAATTTCAGCTCAAATTGCCGGAATTCTTCCAAGGTAGTCAGTTTTTGTTCTAAAACTTTCTCCCTTCGTACACGCGTAGCTCCAACTAATTTTGATTTGATTAGATCAAGTTTACGGTCCATATTTCGTACATCGGACTTCAGTTGTTTAACCTCGTTAAGACGAATGCCCAAAGTCTCTAATCAATCAGATGAATTAATTTCAATCTGAAAATGAGTACATAGCACCCACGTTTTCTCACCTTAAATTTTTTTCAAATCCACTGAAGAGTTCGTTGTATCTGATTCCGGTCCGTTGAATGGCATCCAAACTAATCATGTTTGAATTAAATAAATAGTCTAGTCTGCCAAAGTTTCTAGTTGAATCGATATATATATGCATGAAATAGCTAACCATAATGACCAGGAGTTGATGGGTCCATAACTACACTTTCTGTTAGTGTTAAGGCACTCTGCTCATTTCCATTATGCGCCAATTGTTCATCGAAATTCCCAACCAAATTTAAACCCAACGGAATGAAATTAGCAGCTGATTCGTCTGGATCTGAAATAAGATGTTAACAAACGATTCAATTCCATTATTGAATAACATTTTCCAAGCCCGAAACAAGACTGGACTAAACTTACTTGTACTGTAATTTGAAGATTCTCCTTGGTTGACGCTCATTGAAGTAACAGTAGAAACACTCGAGTCTATAATTGGATAGTGAGCAAATATTGCCCTAAATTCGTATGGAATATAAAGAAAAAGCGAACAAGTAATTAGCGCTTACCAGAATCCGATACATGAAATTTCGGTATGGAAGGCAATGCGGGAATTTATGGCCCTTTGCTGACAGTTTCGGTCGGTGATTGAATAAAACGGGCTGGAGTTCCGATTGTTCTTCTGCTATCGGTTGTTTCCGAACCGAAATCAACGTTAGGATCGGACTCCTCCTCAAATTGTGGGAGATGAATTCGAGCCTTCTCATAGGTTCCTAAATGAAAAAAGTCCTTTTAAATCGGTTAAAATTATGTTCTTATATACGTAGAAATGTGATTTACCATAGGCATGTATAATTCGGGCTGGATAAAATGTCCAATTACTTGAGGGCGCCTTCCTTTCCCTCACAAATTTTATTACGTCTCTGGTCGGAGGCCAATGACATATTCCATCTGGGTGAAACCGATTACTTGGAACCACTGCTACAAATTTTGTATCCTTATCTCTGTCATCTTCCGTCATCTCCACGACGTAAAACATCTGAAATAGAATGACACTACACAGTAAAAGATTGTAATGGGAGTACAGCCAGTTCGGCGTCTGTCGCACAAAATACTTGACACTTTTGCTTCAACTCTTCGAAACAAACAATTCTTTTCTCTAACTGAAGTTTTGAAATTTTAAATATGTCAAGCAGGATGGAGTCACATGGCTCCATAAACAACTGAACTTTGTCGGCTCGATAAATGTCACTCAAGAGTATAGTTGTGTTCCAACTAGAGCATATATTTTTATCGACACTAGTTCTCTCGAAGTCAACAAAAAATATGAATTCCGTTCATCCGTGCAGTTGATATGGAGATTGTTGTGTACTGCTTTGTAGTGCTGTGGACTTTCTAAACCAGGTCCGAGTGGTCCATTCGAATGTGTTTTTGAAAGTATCGGCGAATTCAGAGAAGATTTGTCCATATCCTCCGAATCGATTTCGGCTATACGATTTCTGATTTGTTGCAAAGGTTTATGCGGGGTTCGAAGAAGCCGCTTTATAATACCCAATTTATTTTTGAACTTAAATCCACTGAAGTCGTCCAAATTTCCCAGCCGTCTTACATCATCTGCCAAATGAACGAGACCATGAACGTTGTAAGAAATGTGTGCTTTTCCGTGTAAGATTTGGAAGCACGTAACAAAATGGGTCAAGAGAGAACCGGCATATTCATTGTGTGACATACAGAATTTCCTACTTGCTAGAATTCAAATTGCCACTGACAAACACATGAAAACCGTATAATGTTTTGAGTCGAGTATTTCATCTAATACGATTGGCCCTGTATAGAGTAGAAATTGTCTCTGTCGCCTTCCATCTGTCAATCTGACCTCGGTTTTCTCGCAAAGTCACTAACCGAATATTGGGAAAATTCAACTAACCTTGAAGATAACTGATTGATTTGTTTAGCACTCGACTTGTAATCTGACGGCCTTCCCTTAATCCATAAGTATAAGAGTTTTCTCATAACATCAAGGCAAACCAAATGCATATACTCGAATGGAAAACCATTGACCATATTCAAAGATTGAATGCCTTCTAATAGACTTGACCCAGTGTGATGATTTTCGTCGGCCTTTGATCTAGAGCTGGAATTTGTTCGAGTGGTGCAATAGATTGAAGATATGCCATTCGGGAGTCTATATAATCACCTTCCACGGTACACTTTCCACAGCCATGATAATCATTATGGCCTTTAATTCCGGTTATGTATGCCCTGGCCGGGGCATCACAAACAAAGCAATGCACTGCCACCTTATACTGGACTTGCAGAACGATCATGCTGTTTTCACACAAGTCAGTCAACTCGTCAACAAACTCTGAAAGACATGATTCCAATTTATCCGGTATCCTATTGCCACAGTAAATCCCAACTGTGAAAACAGTTTTTGTATGAAAAATGTGGCCTAATATTGGCCAAAACTGTTTACTTGAACTTCGGTGCAATAGAACTCCGTCAATGTTAAACTGCAATTGAAGATTTTGAGTCGGAAGAGAATCTCCCAATGCGAGCACTACTGATTGTAATGCCCTGCGTGTTCACTTATGAGCGGTACTGTAAGATGTCAAATCTTTGACTTGTGCTTAGTAAGGTTTTATCTACCTCGGAAAACAACTTCTGCCAAAAATCTTTGTTGCTTTTCCGAAGTGGCGCCTTGTAGCCTTTCGTCAATGAATTCTTAGAATTCAGAGCGTCGAAACACCGGCAATATAATAATAAGTAGAATTAGCACTAAATTCCTGAAATAGGTCTTATAGTTGTATTTGTCTTGTCGTACCCGTCGAGAATTTCAATGAAGTCTGCAGTCGGCCTGGATTCCTTGAATTCCTCGATTTTCAGTTTCTTGCAGAGCTTCATGGCCTTACTAACCGATCAACTGAATATTTGGGTAACTAACTTCACCTTCGTTTTCTCAAAGTTGACGTGTCTGGCGTTGATTGAATAAGCGGCATTAAGACCTTCCGTATTTTGCAATTCCACAAGCCGCTCAACGTAGCTCCATTTAATTTCCTAGAATACAAATATACAATTGAAGTTACCAGTATGTAAACGAATTGTGATAAAGTATGCGATTACTTTTCTCAGGAATAAAACTCCAAAATGCTTCAATAGATTCCTGAGTTCATCATATGACGAATATCAGAAATGAAGAAAACTTTGTCCTTTGCATTAGGGTGTATAAACCAATGTTTTAGTAGATTCACATTTTTAGTGACACGCCGCGAAGTTCTGCAGCTTTACATTCGATGCGAGCCCGTCACTAACAACCGCACAGCATTTAAGTCCGGTCTCATCCATGAGTCTCAGGGATTCCTTAATGACTATTGATAGAAAATTTGAGTCCAAGCCATCCGATAGAAAGTAGGCAATTGGTATTTTAAAATGGGAATTTATTGCCACGGCCTGCACAACCAATACATCAGTTGCAATTTTACTCTGATTGTCAGGTTGTTGAATTCCTCCAAGGTTTACAAAACCCTCGTAAGAAACACCGGAACGGCTAGTCACTTGCGTATGGAAATCTCGTCGACTGGAATATTGGTAACAATCTTGTATGTTGACTTGCTAGCCATGTTTTTTTAAATAGGAGAGACAGATCAACAGAAACCCTGGCTCCACGTCCACGTTCTTCATCCAGTTAGAAATTTGTCTCTTTGAAGCGATGTAATTCAAAAAGTTCTTTGGGACAAATTGATGGGCCTTCGGACTATAGAAGTGCAGGGTCATGCCAAATCTTCAGGTTACCGTCGTACTTCCTTCTATGAGTCTCTTGTCTTTTTAGAATAGAATTCATGATTGGATTGGATCTCATATTATCAATTGTTTTCATATTCTTCGTGTGTGTTGACAGAAGACGTGTGATTAATTTGTCCTTTGATTTCAAGTCAGCAACCAACTTCCTGTTTTTCAATTGGAGTGTGTTGATACTATTGTTTGATTCGGTTGTTTGAATTCCCGCACTTTGGACATTGTTGTCTGTCTGAACCATAGCAACCTTTTTCTGAAAATATAACTGGACATTAGTTTTGATTACAGGCACGACCTGTGTACGTGGACCTTGACCCAATTTTCTCAATAGATTGGCATCTCCTAAGTGGCACCGAATAGTTTCGTGCACGAGTGTGGTACTTTTTTTTGCATATTTTCGAAAATTCTTTTGTATACCCAATCAAAATCTTGACGGACAATATTATTTTAAATTATCTTCCTAGGCCAATAGAGACAGTGCCGGTCTTAGGGGGAGGCTGCCCAGGCGACTGCATGAGGCGCCAGAAAGTCAGGGGCGCAAAAATAGAAGAATCAAAGGATGTTCTCACTGAAAAGTTACATTTAATCGTTCTATAACAATTTAAACGCTTTTAATAGTGGGACTGCATCATAGAGTAGTAGCTTCAGATTCATAGAATTCCTTGAGTTTTGTCTCAGGCGAGTTCGAAATTCGGGTAGAGAAGTTGACTTTTATCGTTTGCTCAATTATTAAACTTCAAACGTATGACTTAAGTTATGATCATGGGTTTTGCAGTGAGTGTTTCAGACACATGCTGAAAATTACTAATTCCCACTAAGTGACTCAAAAAGGCGCAGAGCAGGTAATCCGATTTTTCCGAATACAATTCGGATTAAAATTCCCATTATATTCCGGTTACAACATTCAGATTCGGATTCCGGTTTTCAAAACTTTGAATTAGTTTTGCTTTCGGAATCCGATTTCGATTATTAGAAACTCGAATTACTATTTTTCGATTGGGAAGCATCTGCCAATCCGAACGCAGGTAAGACGCGTAGACTTAGAACAGTCGTATACCTGCGTCTTTCAAAGTTTCTGAAAGTTTGGAAGCGTTTTATGCAACCGTGCACCGGTAAAAGCTGTAGATTTTTACTCAATTCATGTTTTCCATTACTGTGGCTCAATTGAAAAACTTCGAATGAAATAAAAATCCGAAAAGCACAAATGAATTCGGATTCCGATTAAACAGATTCCGATACCGATTCACAGTACAACTGTCATATTAGCTTCTGTACGCTATGCTGTGGACAATCCTCGTATTTCCGTTTTTGTCCGACGATAAGACTTCCACTAGACAACTTTGTACAATTGTTGGAATCAAGCAGAATTTTTACATCACCTAGTATTGTGACATTGTCGACCGCTGGCTCCGTTGTGTCCTGAAATAGGAAATCAACTAAATAAATATGGATAACAGTAATCACTTTCAAATTAATTGAACAATGTGTTACTTTAATGTGTGTTACTGGGTCACTGAGCAATCGCCATTTGTCATCCCGTTTTATTTTTAAGAAGTGTCGACTGCACATCCTTGAGGTTTTACAGGGTTTAAAATGCGGTTCCCTATCTACGATGCGCAACCATATCTGCGTGCGATTTTTGTCATGGAGTAGAAATCTAAAATTTTACAATACATATTTTTTTGGTTATTTAAAAATGCATCTAGTAGAGATCCAGTACCATTAGTGCGAGATAAGTAGAAAACTGCTTTGAATTTTTGTAATAGAATCAGAATATAAAATCAGTTCTTACAATTATTACATGATACATACAAAAATAATTCCGACAGATCTTGTTATCCGAATTATTGCAACACAATATCATTACATGGTGTACTTTCTCGACAATCATATCAAATTAAAATTAAAACTGTAACGATTAATTACTAACCTGAACTATTTAACATCCGTGGAAGGCATTTTGCCACACCCATTTGGTTTATATGATTAATATTTGCTCCTTATTTAATTCATTTATTTTATTTTATTTAGCTTATGGCTTAGCATGGGTAAATAAGTTATGTCGATTAGACATTTGGGTGTTTTGACTAATGATTAGAGTGAGACTTTAGACAGTAATTATAGGTTGGACCGATTGTGCGGTCCACTGTTGGGTATTAAATAATAATGGTGCAAGGGACGTATTTATTTTGGGGGCTTCAATCAGATTTGTCGTATAAGAGGACATTCAGACAATTACATGAAAAGGACATATTACTTTCCCATATATCGGGACAATTATGATGCATAATCTAGACGAGGGACATTTCTGAGCTCCCGTACGATTTGACGCTAGGGACATTAAAGCTCTACCCCATACGGGGTCCAGAAAGTTTAATGTAAGGACATTTTAATAAATATTGTTTGTATCGGGATTTCGTCTGAAATTTTAAGTCCAAAGCGTCCAATACTAACTTACAGGGGGGGACATCCGCCTGTGTAATAACCATCCATGACCAATTATATGGGACAATATGAATCCCATAAATTAATTCAGGGTACAATTGGTAACGCTCATGTGACAATCTCATGGGGACATTCAAACGAGGGACATAGGGCCCAATGGGGACATATAGGGATAGGGACACTTTCAGTCCTATCGTTTTCCGTGTGAGGACATTTACCCAAGACAGTCTTTGTCCATAATGAAGGGACATCCGAAGGTAACATAGTGTCCCATGACACAATACACGGGGACAGTTTGAGTCCGACCGTCGTCACACATGGGGGACATTTGTGACTGCGTGACAGGTCAATGTGACATTTGCTGTGTATGAATGACAGATGTGAGTGACATTTCAGCACGAAAATCATTACGACATATTGTGTGACATTTGGTTTTGGGTTGAAACAGACGAGAAATTTTCCAAAATTAAATTGGCATTGTATTTGTCAATTTGGGTTAAAAAAAAAACAGATTTGCATTATACGATAACGTAGTCTCAGGTTTCAACCTGGAAAACTTGTAATTTCTCGGAGTGAGATTTAAAAAAAAACTTCTATATTAAGCTGTCGTTATTGATACGTTATAAATGTACGGGATATATATGGGAATTTTTGGAATAGAATGAATCAAACGTCGGTGAAGATATTCGTAAAATTTGAACGGTTATTGGTCGGCTTATTATTGTTGATTTACTTTAAGCTATTATACTACACAGCTTATCCGTGGTGACGGTTATCGATACTATTTAGTTAAAACAATTATCGCTTTGAGTAGCTTAATTTTTTGCTTTGAATCAATATTGGTGTTGGGTAAATAAAATGACAAGCTAGATTAACTCTGTGTTTGTGAGTATTCGGATTCCATCCATGTCTGTATAATAATTAAAGCGGTACTGAATTTGAGGAACTACAAAATAAATTCGTGGAATTATAAAATGACCAAAGCAAACTGTGACGGGCAGTAACATTCCCTCAATTGAAAATAATATGGAGATTAAGAATGATTACGACGATGATTTCTCACATAAGAATGGAAAAATTGAGTTGACATGGCCACGGGCCGAATCAATATTGGGGATTCAGAATAAGAACAGCGCATTGGCGCTCTTGACCATATATTCGTCTTTGTTATAACGAATTCAATTAGCGGACAATATACCGCTGAGAGTGAAAAAAAATCTAGGAAAATTGGACTTGGAGATTTTATGAAGATTTAATTACCGTCAGTATTTCCCGTTTGGCAAAAGGTTACAAATCATAGATAAGGCTAAAATGCAGGAGAAGGTTGGAAGGAAAGTGCTTTATAGGAATTGGCGAGTAGGTTCGATTCATCAAATAAACAATTTTTGCTGGCCCGATTGGAGTCCCAGCAAAACTCAGGCGGACATGGTGTTCCATAAAATTTATTTCAGTCTTGAAAACTCAAATTACAGGTATTTGGTTTATGAGATAACGTCATTTTTCATTTGATACGTTCATTTCAAGCTCGGTGAAAATATGCACACATGACACCGGTCGAATAGACCACATATAAGATTCCCGAAAGCATTCATATTTACGGAGCGGCCGGGTGCTACCCAGAATGAGATGTTGATAACGTCGAGGATTCATTGTTTTGGGCGAAGGTGTTACATCATTATTTCTTACAAAGTAAAAGCTCAACGGAGAAATGCACAAATGAGTTAGAAATTAGAAAATGGACTCAAAATGCTTCCACGGCGCAGAAAGGCACTATTTAAAATGAGGTTCGGTTATGAAAAGAACCAGCCTGGGCACTTCAGACTTGAGTCAACGCCCATGTGGCAGGGACAAAATCACAAGCAGCACACTTCACTTTCAAGATCTAGGTGCAGCAAACTCTGCAGTCGATCTCGCGTAACTTGACAAGTAAACCTATGCATTCGGATTGTCAAAACGCAAGTTTCCATATCGTCTCATAAGTTGAAGCATAAATATGTTTGGTATATCGGGTCAATGATTAGGACGTTCGCAACAGTCAGGTAGGGGGTTTGGCGTGACTACGACCCCATTCCACCGGGTAACCTAAGCGTCCGCAGGGTTATTGGTTTCAATGTGGTCCTATAAGGACGTTAATTTTTAGGTAGGCGATAAACATCCAACGGCAGTTGGACAAAGAGCTAGTCTTTGAGATAATGGACACCTTGTAATGAGAATTATGGAATTGAAGGGACGAGTCTTGGCAAAGACAAGTTTGGAGCGTGTCGGGCGAACAGATAATCGAATCAATATGCAGTTTTAAAGAATATGATGAAATCGATAAAATATGGAATAATTAGAACTGTCTCGTGAGAAAATAAGGAAAGGATCTGATTGTCTCGTGAGGCAATGAAGAGAATATGATTGTCTCGTGAGGCAACGAAAAGAGAAAGAATAAAATTGTCTCGTGAGGCAATAAGAAAGAAATGATTGGCCAAATATGAAATGGACTGTGCGCACTTGCCTAGAACACCGTGAAAGTTTGCTCTAATGGTTAACAAGTACGTTTCCCTGCCAAATCGGACGCGAGTAGGCAAAAGGACAAAGGAATGGTTGACTATAAGTGTAGCTGGAACCTTTGTTCAATGATGGCGATGAGTTAAATTGGCAGGGCCCTGTTTGTTGTGAGATGATTTCGTCCGCACTTACCAGTAGTTGTGATGACCAGATGATTTCGTCGGCATTATTACTTGGCGGTCCGAAAGGACGTCGCTAGCTGCTACAGGGTCGTAATAAGTCCAAAATAATTCAAAACTTGTATCGGGGTACAAGGAGATTGAAAATTGTCTCGGGGGACAATGAAAGAATAGAAGATGGAAAATTGTTTCGGGGGACAATGAGAGATCAAATGATGAAAGTGGTATCGGGGGACACTTGAATGAGTTTGACAAATTGTCTGGTGGGACAAAATGATGTAAGAAAAAAAAAGCTAATGAAAATTTGCCTCGTGAGGCATGGATATAGTTGACTCTTGTTTCGCGGAACAAGGACACGGGGTTTTGTGAAACCGCGACACGCTCTCTTAAACGAATTGATTGATTTTAAAAGTTGTCAAGTTGTCTCGTGAGACAAATAAATATTATGAGGAACTAAATGACATATGTGTGGCTAAGTTTTGTTTTGCTATGTGAGAGCACACATTGGGCCAATGGGCTTGAGACGTTGCATAAATTATAAGATGAGAATGATAATTGAGATGGAAATAAGACATAAAAATTATTATAAGCGAAATGTTGAATGACGTTGAGAGGTCATAAAGATTAATGTATGACAAATTCTGAGTAAAATTTTGAGTGACAGTTTGAGGTCACAGAGAATAATGTGGAAAAATTATAAATTAAATGTTGGGTGACATAGAGGGGTCATAGCAAATAAGGTTTGAGAAAATGATGAATGAAATGTCTAGTGACAAGAAGAGGTCACCCACAATGCTTGGAAAAGTCTGTATAAAATGTCGATTGTCAGTGAGAAGTCACAGAGCATATTAATTGATGAATTATGAGTAACATGTTGAGGTCATAAAGAGTAGTAATGGAAAATGCATAGTTGTGGTACCATAATTGAAGGAGAAAAAAATGTTTGCATATGGTTTGAATTGATGAGATATTGATCTGGATATTGGTATAGCCGGAGAAAGTCGAGTACAGATGGACAATTTGGGAATTTGGGAAAATGGATTATGAGCATTATAGAAATGAAGTGCATTTTAAAGATATTGGAAGGACGAACGGCTCTGATAAAAATTATAATAATGGAATATATGAGTAACGACAATTTATAGCGCATATAATTGAACAAATGAGAAAATGTAATATTGTAAATGAAAGGAAAGCGCTGAAAGACTGAAACGGAAATTTTGATGGCGCATGGCGCTAAAATTATGAATACGAGGACTGTTTGATCTTAATGGTTTTAAAAAGGAATTTTAGAATGAGGCTGAGAACCAAGGTAACATGGATAGAGTGCCGACGGTGTCTGAAAATGTAATGGACGTTATAAATAATGGGGAATTGTAGGGTTGAGGTTGCATGACCCTAATGCAATGAGAAAATTTAATATAGAAGCAGTCGAGTAATGAATATCTGAGAGCTTAATAAATTGCTGAGATTATTGATATAACAAATGAATAAAAATTTATGTTGAGAGCTATATAAATGTGTGGATATGAGGGACCGAGTTACCAACCACAAGTTGAGGAAACGGTCGAAATACCGAATGAGTGTGCATGAAATGCTGAGTGTAGATGTGAATGTTGTATAGTTGTCTTGGAATGGATGGCTTAAAGCATTTGAAAATGTCTCTTGTATGTGTTATGATGTGGAATTAGAATGCTGAGATAACATGATCTCGAATTTAATGTGAAGAGTCGATTAAGAAGAACTTGCACATAACTGGGAGGAACCAGTTGGATGGGTGGATGTTTGGATGTTGGATGACCGAATGTTAATATTGCACAGATTATAGAATGTTGGCCAAATGTTTAAATAACCAGAAGGAAGGTTGAATGGAAAAAGTACAAATGAACTCGTGGGTCTTTAATTGAACTTGTGAATATGTATGTTATTAATATGTGAATTAAGGTAACCAACTAGAGGCCGAATGGTGGATTGTGTGTTGTGGATTTATGCTTGATTTTTGCGAAAAGGTAGAACTCGAATAATTTGTCTAAGCAGCGTATCGTATGAAGGTTCCAATGCATTTGGGCGATTTGCAAGAGAGAGGATTTTGAATAGAAAGTGGCTAATACAGAAAAATTGTATTATAGGTTAATAAACCAGGTGATTCAGCACGGGAGTTTAGCAGTTCAAACAGTCGTTGAAGGGGAAAGCTACCATCCGAAAATTCATGACAGGGACAGTTAGGTTGGACATTAGGCAAAGGCATACATGAAACTCAGGAGAACGGCTAGACAAAGGGGACATGGCGCCTAGACGCACCCAAGCGTCCATATTAGGACGTGTTAACAAAGGGCATTAAAATATTTTCGTATCCTATTCAGGATTTTCATGTTGCATGATGGCTACAGGCAGCATATAATTCTAGGAAAGGCAGCACTGTAGGAACATTCACTATTCCGTGGAACATTGTGAACTGGATGGGTTGTCCTAACTTTACTAAATTCTTGACCGTTTCTGCATTGGACTTCTAACCGAAGGAACAACCTCACTAGTTCGTCGAATAAAGAACACATTCTAAGCCTGGAATAACTAGACACAAACACAGGATGTATACAATACAATAATAAAGAGAATATTTCTCAAATTACCCATAATGAATTCTTCAATGTTAAATACTTTTAATATTTGTCCAGGACCAGATCCCCTGATCCTAACTATTAGAGAACACAACTACAACTCCATCCAAAGAGGAATCCAAAATCAGACTGAGGGATTCACTATCCCTTCCAGCGAATGTAACCTGAAAATCCTACTCAGAAAATATCTAACTCGTAAATGCCCTTAAGCTAACAATCAATAGAAATATAAATGTTTGTATTCCTCCGCATCTTAGAATTTGATAGAAGGTGGGGCTTCGGGAGACTTGAGTTGAACGACGGATGTATACGTTGCAATTGCATGCGAGTGCACGGCTTTGGCTGATGGACGGATTGGTAGATGTGGTGATTTCATAATATGCCCACTGGTAATAAGAACCGTTTGTTTATAGGAATTTTGTGAAACTCTAGCACAGCGATTTTGTGAGTAGATCATATTTAAAGTTCTGTACATTCCGTTCACGTCATATTTTGTTTCGGGTAGACGAATAGCAATTTTAGTCTCACCCGCAGCTCCGGGGAACAGTGTAAATTTAACGCCATATTAGAATGGAACCACCCACAGAATAAACTCGGTATGTAGGAATGAAATACAAGAATACATTAGTTGTGGAACAGCCGCGGACAGTCATTTGCAATTTGTTTCCCCTCTACCGATACATCCATAAAATAAGACCCAAGACACTTACAAGAAATACACAAACCACTAGAAATGGCTATGGCAAACTTGATTATTAGCCCACATGAAGCCAACTTGGCGAAGTTTGGCGGCAAATATAAACAGAGTGCTTCAGATTTTATACACGGGTTTCTTACCCTTAGCAGTTTGTGGCCAGATCAAGTGAAAGTACTGGCACTGGAGAAATATCTTGAGGGTTCTGCATTAAGTTGGTACCGATGGCATAGACTTGAAGCGGAGAACCGACAGCAGGTTATTGAGTGGACAGTTTTAAAGCAAGACTTCCTAGCGGAATTTCGTCATAGAGATGCACGTACTTTTTGGCGGCAACGCCAAGGAATTGAGGAGAGTGGTCTAGAAGTGTTCTATGACTTTCAACTCAAAGTCTTGGACAGGGGTTTAGCTATGGAAAAAAAGGATTTTATTGATTTGGTTCGGACAAAGCTAAATGAGAAATATACAGCCAAATTGGATCACCAGACATTTGATACACGTGAAAAGTTTAAAGAGGCCCTTAGTCTAACGGATGCCAAATTTTACAAACGGTACGGCCGAGGTCTTAAGATATGCAAGGTCCGTCAGAAAACTGGACGTACCCCTAGGAGATGTTTAGTTCGGAGACAACTAAGGATTTCTGTGACGAAACGTGTTTCCCATAGCAATTAGAGCATAACAATTCACCACGACAATAATCGGAATCTGCATCACAGGTAAATAAGAGATCAAATACATAGCAGTTAAATCTCATATATCCCTGCCAATTGTTCATCACAACTGGCAGATCGGTCAGGGGGAATGGGACATGTTCGTTATAGAAAGGGACAAATGCAGTAACGCATGCAGATTGGAAAAACGACCAGACACAGACATAACAATAAACAGTGTCTAATTTTTGGTAATCATTCATACGCATAATCCTAAAGGTTTGTTAACATTTCAATGAGAAGTAAGGCATGGCAACGGAATTGATCGTACTAAAAGACAAATATTAGCGAATTCATGAATTGACACAGGATTAATTCGGGGATGTGGTTCATAAGATGATGATTGGTTGAGTTTAATTATGGATCTATGAGGTCAGAAGGGACATGTAAATATTGGTGATTAAGATGCCATCCAAAAGACTGAGAAAGCGCATAAGACACAGGTGCCATGGGGCTGAAAGTATTAAATTTATGCGGAGGGAAATGTCAAATAATTAGTGTGACATAGTCGAGGACAGAACAAACAAAACGGCACTGACGATATAAATCGGAAGGATCTAACACTGAATAATGCTTAGCCGAGTATATGGTTAACGGAATGTGTGCGGAACGTTTATGGAATGTGTCGTGTGATTGATGGTTGAGTATCACAAAATATGAATGTGAGATTTTCAGTTTGTTAAGAAAGTAATGAACGCTGGTATTGCGTAAAACAAAAACCGGTGAAATGGCCTAATGCATGGCGGTTTGATTTTTATTTTCTGAGGTACGGATTCAATGGCAATAATCCACTTGTTCGAGAGAAGGACATTCTGCGTTGGGAAGTTATCACCAGCAGGAAATGTCAACAGCGTGACCTATACAGGGGACATATTTCTATTGGGACAAAAACGCCAATGGGACATGCCAGAAACGGAATTTGTGACTAAACATAAACAATGTGGGACATGTCACAGCGGGACAATCAGTAGCCAGGTGGATGCTAAGGCAAAGATGGACAATTCCGTGATAGAGAAACACGTGGATGATGCGTTTTTTTTTAAAAAAAAGAAAAATGAATATGGACAATTCGAGTGTACGACTGAAATAAACAATTCGGCGTTAGAAGTGGACAAACCAGTGTGGAAGTGAATGAACAATCCCACGATGAAATAAATGGACAATTACGATTTAATATAAATGAGGACAAATCGTCTGTACAAATGGACAAGTATCATATGGACAAAATAGGAACAAATAGGATACAGTGATGTTAAAATGAGAAGTGACAAGTTCATTTGAGCTATCAGTGGACATTTTGTTGGGTCTTGTGGTGAAACAATTTATTTATGTAAATGACAAAAATTAATTGTACTACGCGTGTATAGAAATGTATTCTAATTCGTATTGCTCGATTACTATGACTGTACGTTACACCATGATAGGGTACTGGCAAGTACATTACGGGTTTTTTCCAATTGCGTTGGAAATTGGGTTTTTCCCCTTCCCTCCAGGAGGGATAAATTATTAGCTTTCAGAACTTCCTTATAACGGTAGATTATATAAAGTAGATTCTATAGACAGTGTGCGGGTTTTTGTCCCATCGTTGGGTTTGTTTTCCCACACAACAAACGTTGGTGTATGAAATGTGGTTAAGTATCTTTATGTACGTTATACAGTTTTAAAAATTTTCGAAATTAGATTTCATCCAATTTCTCAATTTTTAGCGAAGAAGGGAGAAGTTGTGGTGACGCCATAAGAGACACCATATAGAATTGTTGTGATTCACCCTGTAGTATTTGTATGAGTAATATACGTATGAGTAACCGCGAGTTTCAGTTGCAGTTGAGTCGAGTTTTTGTCATACGTGATATTTTGTGTCTTACGTGATAATTTATGATTGTGTTTGCGACAAGAGGCATGGGAAACGAAATTAGTCAGCAGAAACAATGGGTGTCTGTTAGGTACAGTGGGGCAGAGGTCAGAAAAACAAGAGTTGGAAGAAAGGGTATGAAAGAGTGATCTAAATGAAAGACAAAGGACAGTCTTGTCCAGAGATCTGAGTTGGAAGGTTGACGAAAGGACTGCATAAGATCGAATGAAATAAAGAATATATTTTTCTTTCACTACTCTGTATTTTGTTGAGTATCTTTGATTTTGGCATGATAGCGTATTGGAGACGTTAGGTCATAGGTCACACGGCGCAGAAGCATTATCACCCTGTCTGTAACGGCTAACCATCTGCATGACTGTGTCCTACTCAGGCTCGGACTGGCCATTGTGGCAGTGTGGCGTTTGCCACACGCGCCATTGTCATGTGGCGCCAAATAATTCTATCATACACTAGATAATCTATAATTTTTTAAAATAATGGTGAACGTTTTCTTTTCATGAAACATATAATTGAAAACAATGGCATATTAGACCAGTGCATCAAGTTTGAGCAGGCAGCTGCTCTAGGTATATTTGAAACTAGACTATGTAGCACTTTCCTTCGGGACGTTTAGAATTGATTTGGGTAACAAAAACTGGAAATCAGAAACGAAATGGAATCGAAGAACCGACAAAAATAAAATCTGGGATCACTCATCAAAAACTACGCCATGACAATAAAAAATTTGGAAGGAAAGTACAATCAATCGTCCACTGCCACAGGTGTTTATTTGGTACAAAATATTTTCTAAAGTTTTTAGAAAACTTGGGAAGTTGATGCAATACGAAAGCAGAAATACGAAAGCTGATAGTATTCAATCATGTCCTATTCACTATGACTCACTGACGTCGAAGGAGTGTCTCTTACACGTGATTCAACCCTATATTTCTGACCATACAGTCCGAAACTGCATCAGTTGTCCAAGAACTGCCGAATTTATCCACACCGTCAACTCAAACTTTATTCACATTTTCAGCGATAGGAAAATCGTTGAACGAGAAATATGCAGCATCCGATTCAAAAAGTCTCCAATGGCCAGACTGTTCATCCGAAATATTCTGGAAAATGATTGGTAGAGCATTGCTAAACAAGCTGTCGCTTACAGTGGGAATTTTGATTCGGCCAAGTACCTTACCAGTGTGAAGCTAAACCATGGCAACTTTTCTGGAAATCCTAATCACAGCTTCGAAAAGCAGTTCTTTGACGACACTCAAACTCAAACCAGGATTTGAAAATTAGCATCTGACAGAGGAAGCAGGGGATCCAGAATCACTTAGATCAACTAAACTATTAATTAATTAGTTCAAATCATTGGAAACTTTGTACAGCGAAAACCTGTAAACGAAGTGAAGGAATCGAGCTGTTCGCGCTGGTACCGCGTTGTTCAAATGTACCGACACAACCGTCAAAGTTGGAGATAAATTACTAATTTGAATCGACTCCCCGGAATTAATGGAGATGCTTATCTACACGCTGTCATATCCGTCTTGAAACCCATGGAGTGGAACCAAATATCATAATCGGCTGCTCATGTCATGGCGCAGATGGGAGGAAGGCTCTCGGTCTACAGAATCGGCTTTAAGATTATTAGAATAATCGGCCAGATTATTAAGTCTCGGTTACGGTTACGGTCACTACTAATCTTTAGGAAGCCTTCATTCTGATGTATGTGAAAATGAGTTAACCCACCAGGTGAATATTGAAGTAGTTGTTAATGTATTAAGTAATGTGTAATGTATTAAGTAATGTGTAATGTATTATGTAATGTATTCGGGAATTGTTCGGCAGAGCTGCGGCGTCTTCTTACCTATTTGTAGTTCTTGTTTGTTCTGAGGTTTCATTTTGAAACCATAATTTAACAATATTCTTCAATAACAGTGGCTTATACCGGAGTGAATAGAAATCTTCTAAACTAGTGACAAAGTTCAAATCTCTAGTAGTCAAAAAAATATTATCTAGCGCGCCAAAGTTTAATTGCCACATGCGCCAATCTGAGCCAGTCCGGCCCTGGTCCTACTGGTTATGAATAAGTCTAAAAATGTCCTTGGGCTTTTAATTAACTACTGATTTATTAACCACTTATCAATAAAACATACGAAATAAATATTGGAATAATTATACAAAACAAGTTTAGCTTGAAAGTTCAACTCAGCTAACAATTTTGTGTGTTGCCTGTCTGGCTGATCAGAGAAGACTACTTTCTAACAAAGAACACAAAGAACTCAAAGTACTTTACACGGAAAGACAGTCTTCGGAATAACTCAAAATATTTCGTGATTCTCTCTCTCCACATCTTTATATTCTCCCACGCCAGATGGCGTATGTGCTTCCGTAACAGCACGTATCTAAAGCATGAGCATAAAGTGGCCTAAAATAGGACGTAGACAGATAGATAAAGTTTTTTTTTTATTTGGTCAATCTTTTCAGAATAAACTCTACGTGTCTAATTAAGTACCGAATCATCAACCGCTTAATTTAGTACCTGTCTAATACCTGGGTGTCTAATAAGCATTGTCCTTTTCTTTTATTATTCTCAACGAATCTGGCTATCCACCAGGGTCAAACGTGTTTATTTAACTAAGTTTTCGAAAATAGTTGTCAAAATGTGAGTGTGTAAATAATGTAGATGAAATGTATGATGAGATCCATGTTGAGATGTCACCTAGAGGTGCGGGCCTTTCCAAAGCATTGTGCATTGTCCCCGCTCGACGGGAGTAACCACAATAGGCACAGACACACCCAATACATCGTTGGAAAGATCAGCTCAAGTGTGATCTCTGACATATCATTTGAGCGCAGTAGCGCGCCGCGTTCGCGCGAAGCGGTGGAAGAAAAAAATCGTTTTTTTTTTTGTTTCTTAGCAGCTTTTTCACGGTCTTCTTCACGGTCTAGCCGTGAAAACTTCAAAAATTTAAAAAACGAACTTCACCACCGCATTTCCAAGTGCTTTTTGAAAATTTTGAGCCATGGTCCGACACCAGCGTAGACAATTGTGAGGAAGTTTATTATTATTCACTTACCATTGAATACTTTTAGTTTATCATCGC
>JAQFYE010002041.1:0-19621 GCA_034694305.1 Protaphorura glebata | reverse complement strand
ACTGCTAACGCTAAGGTCTAAAAGACTCCTATGTACACCGAGATAAAACCTCCACTTAGTAGATGTAAACGAGAAAACACTTATTCCACACACCCTGAGTTAAAGATATTCAGAAAACATTAGAATATACTCTCAGGAAAATCGCTTACGCGGTAAGCTGTACAGTGATTATGAGGCAAAATGAAATTTATTGTCGAGAAATACGAGTGAGCTAATACCGTGGATTGAACTAATAATACTAAAGGCTGACAAGATCCAAGATGAAACTCTGCAATCTGCAATATGAATACGAGTATAACTAGACTAAATAGACAAACCTTTCTTTAATAACCCCTCTAGGTTCATCTGTACGAGGGGTTTAAATGGTTACGATCCACCCTGTATATGAAGCGACAGGTTAGACTCTCTGTAATTTTGCTTCTGTTGATGTTGCTCCGGTTATCCTAATTTTTGATACCTTGAGTACAAATTCAGCTCAAATTTGTGCTTTCTAATCAAGTCTAAAGATTGGCTGCATTCCTGGGATGCCTAAAACCTACAGTCAAGAAAAATCCAGCCACTCTCGTTTTTTCACAGTGGATTCGTGCCTGTCTGTCTGTCTGTCATTCACTGCCTAAAGGCATTCAATTTAAGTGAGATTTTCTTCCCATTAAAATTCCCTCTGTTAGATCAATATCGAGTTATTCCATTAAAGAGAAAGCATTCCGCACATGACTTTCATTGTGTTTTAGTTCTATAGAGGTGAAGACCTCGCCGGATTAAATATAAAAGGAAAAAGCGGGTGGCATGGCCTGCGGGTGAGGCTGTCTGGAATTAAATAGAGATGATTCATGCACGCGCCATCGGCCACACAAAGAAGTAGTGCATTCACGTTCCGCAGCTCTACCGACCTTTTACGCTAGTATTTTAGCAAATTCACACTACATATTCTACCCATTATACTCTTCATTCGTGTATCACAGGGAAAAAATACTTTAATCATATGCCCGATCCATGTCGTCACTTTCACTCACACGCAAATTATATTGTAAGTACACTCCTGTAATCTTAAGAGCTGTACTGTGCTGTTCTATAGAAAATAAAAGACGTCCTCTGAAACCTTGTTAATTTAATAGCGACTATGATACATTTGACTTTTGTATAGTTATTTGAGTCAAGCCTAGATAATTATTCCCTGACACAGGGCATTCCCGAAAGAAGGACCAATTGTTTGTTCATTATTTTACACGGACACAAGAATTTATGTTACAGTCACGACAGAATTTTTAATCAACACAAATTTTTAATTTTTAAATTGGTCTTCTCGGTACTCTGAGAAGTACTTAGAAAATGGCCGAGCCAGGTCGTGAACAGCAATAAAATGCTTTGATGCCGAACCAACCGGATAAATAGTATGGCCCGGCAAATCCAGCCCGATTACATCTAGAACAGAGTTTTTTCTGGAATAATATTCGGACTCCCAAAATTTTATCTGACATAACTTTCACAAGGGATTCCCCGTTCCCGGAATTGTTGTTCTGAGAATCGTTCCAAAATACTAAAATTCATAGATACAGTTGATTCCCAAAATTGAATTATGCCATGGGCCTAACCATGGAATTCTAGAGAATTCTGAAGAATTGACAATCAGACTTATTCGTTTTGCTCAGAACAGCCGGCTGGACAGGCTGACAGGCACGCGACTTTATTTGTTACAGAAATGAACCTTTACTAATCGTAAGAGAAAGTTTGGCACCTCCGAGAACGGTTCTAAGTAGACGTAACTGATCACCCTCTCTACAACACATTCCCAAGATATTCTGTCGGATTATTATCGCAATAATTTGTTTTATACAATAGTTAAATTAGAGAATGCTGTGTTTTTCGATGACTTCCGCATAATTCACCATTAACGGTTTTGTCCTCCAGTCATGCAAGATAGCATCTCATTAACGACTTCAAGTTGAACTGCGGTAATAGTGTAATACATAATTCCTTTACACAATGTTTGTCATTGCTTGTACTCACTCGTCTAGATATTTTCGGTTCCAGAATTTAGGACCAACTATAATTTTTCGCACACTTTTGTAACATTGTAATACCTTGGTGGTACTGCATATGCGTATGTACTACTTTCAAAGTTGATGACACAAACGCAATTGTACTTCGTTGCAAGTTTTAGTTGAATTCTAGCTAACCCAAGTGTCATGATAATCCTTTCAAAAAAAGTCCATCCACGTCCAACTCTTGTTTCTAAAACTTTGAGCTTGAAATTTACGAAATTTTATTCCACAGCTGGCCTACCAATCCGAGCCTATCCCCGTCTCCGAATTATTTTATTACCACCCCATAACTCACAAGACCTGCGGGAATGAATGGGTTAACCCTTTTGAGATATAAAATGTATGCGATCCAAGTGGATTCGAACAGGTAAGTAAGAAAAGTTTCTGGGGAGAGCAGAAAACACAATTCACTCCTTTTCTTTCTTTGAATCCGACAGAAAAGAAAGATTTACAGTCGTGGGGCATGTAAAGTCTAGTTGGGCTAAAAAAAATCATTTTACGAGTATTTTTTCGTATACTTGCATTATATTTGTTTTCTCTCCCGATTAACTTTTCTTGCCTTTCTATTTTACTTTCTTTTCACTTTCACCTTACTTGTACCAACTCTCTTTTACAAGAACTAACTATGTTCAGCTTTACTCATGACTCTTGTTCGCAAAATCGTTAAAATCCCATCCTAACCACCCAAGAGTCGTTTTAACTGTCAATTTAACACAAATTTATTCATTCTCGCCCTCGCATTTTTATGTAGGTACATTACCTATGTATGTTAGCGTCGACATGCATTTCAGCATCCAGGCCTACGAATTGTATTTGAGCTTTGTACTTATTAGTGAAATTTACTTGTAAATTGGATGTCTCTCGACTGAGTTATTTTGAAACCGGATTTAATCTGCTCCCAATTCTTCAACCCAATCGCCCACACTGAAGCACAATAATCGAATATTATCCTACAGCGTAGAGCACTTTAATATCCTTGATGACATTTGGTTCACGGATATTGGCAAAACCTTCTAACGTATTTGAGAAACGACCGTGGCACTTGGACAAGTAGTTTGAGTACCAGCTGAGTATACACTCAAGCGGAAGTCCAACTTTTTCTGGTCCCTCCAATAAGTCTCTGGAGTCTGGACGCTTTTTATGGAGAAAGTAACTCTACGCACCAAAAGTTGAGAGCGAAATAGACTCAAACAATTACAAACTAGCATATTCTCATTTTTATTGTTTGCAGAAATGCTCCTGACCTGAGGTGCACAAGAATATTTGAACCCCTAGCTATGTAGCTGACTGACGCACAGCCGACTGGTCTTCAAATTAAAACGGATCTGAACCAGGTTTGGGACTTTTGACAAGGTCTTTCCGGTAGAACTTATGCCGAATGAAGTTTCCGCTTACATTTCAAATACCTTTCCGGGTTCACTTTGTAGGCAGTAATACGAATAAGGACAAAATTGCAAAAATAAAAAAAGTAAATTCATTATGGTCTCTGTTATTGTTAAAGATACTGGGATTTGTGTCCACGCCTTTTGATTGCCAACGTTCGCAATGGCCAAAATTTTTAAAAAAGAAAAAAGAAGCTCTCAGAATGCGTGCGAGTCGTAATTTACAATTCTGCAAGTTTGCAATATAAAATGTAGAAACTTTCTAATCTCAAGAAATAAGACAGAAGTATTTATAATTCAATGATTTGGAGGAGTTGAGACGTTTGATTGAGTTGTATACGCAAAATAGACAGAGAGAGGAAAGATGAGAAGAGAAACTAAACTTTTTGGGCAGTGAATTGGATTCCAGCTGAAAGACATTAAGTGTGACATGAATTGGCACTTTGGATCTTTCAAACAACCATATACCATTTCATTCATTCGTTTCCAGTTGGAAACATTGAATTCTGTATATCGTAAGTTTACCAAAATCTCCTGTCTGGTTCAAGTCCATACCTCCTAATTAGAATTGGCAAGAGCATGCAGTCTTAAGGAATGCGTACCAGGCAGATCTTATTTTAAACAATGTAAAGAAAAAATTGTTCATCTTAACTCGAATAAATTTTTTACCAACTGATCAGATGATACCATGACAGTTCAACTATTCTTGTGTCAGTTCAATTTAGGGATGTACACATCAGTTCGAGGAAATTTGACACTACAGTTTAGTAATCGATTTATGAATCTCGCAAGAGGTAAACTCATATGTATTTCTGTTAATCTATTCAGAAAGCACGCACTCATACTCCACCAATATAATGAGTTAGAACGGCACATGCTGTCATGAATTGTAGAAACCTGTCCTCGCCTCGGAAAATGAAGGCTCATAACATATCGCATAAAAGTCTCGTAATTTTATATGGTTCAACAATATTCCAATTTTTGTTTTACTTTTGTTTACGAATTACGTAAGTGGCGATTCCACATAGCAGAAGTTGTCTGAAAGTCTTCTACAATAAGTTCCGCTATGGACAGACTCAGCATTACGTGCATCTGAATTTGCAAATTAGTAGCCGAGACAGATTCCGTGCCTCCAGTGTTGAGTTTCATCGAATGATGAACTGCCATACGGAATCACCACTTTAGAGCGGGGTTAGCTATCTGCTAGTCGCTACAAAATGTTAAAATTAGTAAACACTTTGTGGAATCACAACTAATTTCATAATTCTCACCCCAAAGAAAATCTGCGAGGACTACTTTACTAATTTTTAAGGAAGATATTTGCCGATTTTCTCCAGTCCATTTTTGCAAAAGACTTGTTTTATTCGCTTACCGGTTGGATAGACGATGATAACTCTGGTGCGGTTTGGAATGATCCCTTCATTCCAAACATTCATCTCATGGTTTCTGGCTCATGCCCTAGCTTCTCTACACACTACCAGGACGACAACCTGACGCAATCCAGTCCAACCGAATCGAAACAATTCTCTCCGGGGTTCTCCAGTTATATTTTTCTATTGTCTCTCCAAATTGTATAAATACGAAGTTGAGGAAATGTAGAGTCCAATTCCATTTAACCGTATCGTGAGACCTGTCTCTCACAGCATTTTGTTTGCCTCCACTTTTTATTTATTGTTCACTTCACTTCACGTCACAGTCCAGCAACTTGGAGAACGAAACCAGAACCACGCCAATTTATTTATTCCAGGTCTATTTTATTTATGTACTTACACAGTCCTGTCTTGGGAAAAATATATGTGCTGGGGAGAAAACAGCTCATCATAGACACAAATTGCAAATAGAAGGTAGAAAAGTCTAACATGTCCATTATAACTCATATCTTTTCGTGTACAAAGTTTTGCACGAATTTATTTGTAGGTTTTCATAGCACGCTGACTCCAGCCGGCAGCCGCACGATGTGTCATGCACGATCACAACAGGTTACACGCAAAGAATCTTTTGGAAACTTCTAATTCAATTCCAAACGGTCTCAAAACTGGAACACACCTTAACAACAGTCTACAAACTCAAAGTTTTTCCAGAAAAGTGTTGATCTCCTGGAGTAACTGCAACAACAAAGGAAACAGTGAGAAAATTCTTTACAATGGAAGGTCTTGTTATTGGAGAGGGTTAAGGGTTAACAATATTTTCAATACAATGTACATTTTGCCGATTGTCACCATATGTATCTAAACTCCGAAATTGGAAAATATTGTATGAACCAAACTTAGACGTCTGTTGTATCTTATTCAATCAAATCTACGCGTAAATCAAACAAGGTGAACTCACAAGCTGATAAGAAAGTTAAGCCATGTCATAAAATATTTTATTATTCTGAATCACACTCGCAACTCGGTTTTCGCCAGAGAAATATCAACCTGTTAGCAGCCAAACGCGTTCAAGTCCTGTAATCACAAGTCAACGGGTAGACATACATTATTATAGGATAAGGATGTTGATTTTGGAAAAGTTCAACTTTTCTGAGTTTCTTCAAATACACGACAGTATTACTTAAAAGAAAGTATTGCCGCGACAGATATTTCAATATTCACCTTATACTGTATTTTTCCAATTCCTCGAAATGGAATTTTTCATAAGTTCGAGGATATGCAGAACTACAATTTGTGAGACGAGAACTTGTTTAGTGCCCATTATATATTAAGGGTAAACACAACTTCTTTACTACCGAGTTTTGCCCCCACTTACTTCTGCCTTGAATCGTATTATTTTAAACCTGAGTAGAAATGAATCATGTTCAAAAGTATTTAGTCAAATTAATGTCGAATTCAACCAAATCCGTATTCGTGATCACAAATCAAGTACAAGCATATATGTACAACTGTTCTCCGACATGATTGGGGCAATATATGGAGCCTTCCTTAGTTCTGGTCCAGCCAACCTTAAATTTTTGAACCTTACAACTGAATTGTCGTCACAGCTCGGTGTACAATATCTAAATAATGGCAATACAAATAATTTTTTCATATATGTGTATGTTTTACTAAATAGTAGACACTCTTCATAATTATTCGAGTCCATCGTTACTTTCAAAATAGTCGCTTGGACAGAATATATTTGTGCCAAAAATCCTCCAATTTTGCAAAGGTGCTATCAGTCTTTATGACGTCATTGGTAGCCTCAATTCCATTGTTTGCGCATGGTGATCCTAAATGCGAACCAACGCATTTCTTCAAATACACCCCTTCGAAGTATTGAAAGAAGAGAATTTTTTCGTTTCAACATTTTTATATTTGTTTGAGCCATTACTTTTTAGGATGATCATAGTGTGTAAGGAATTCGCTTGAATCTCCTTTTGCTACTTTACGAATTCCAAAGCATCTTCTGAATTTTTGGAGTGTGTCCTCGCCATCCCAATGGATGGGACTCGACTCGTCTTTGTTTCACTGGTACAAACTAAATGTCTTCAATTTCTGACTCTGGCTGAGTCGGAATTTTGGTTTTGGAGAGTGCGATGGCATTGGGGCTTATGACAAAATATAGACTGACTGAGTGGAGAAGTTGTTCATTTTACGCATTCTCAATCCATTTCCGATTTACGACTTAGTTGACATAATTACTTCTCATTCTCTTTACTTAATGAAATATATCATTTTTTGTTTTAAAGGCAGCAAATTTTGGGTCTACTAATTGCAGGCACCCTCTTCATTCGAAGTTATTTTTATATTTTTGAGATTTGCATCACGAATGATCTTACCAAGCGAGTGTACATACATAAAACTATTCATAAATGTGATTAATTAATACGCTTGTTTTGTGAATTCAGTAGAAACGCTTACAATGAACTCCGGCACTTCATTCCTCTCAAATCCACATACACGCATACGACTCAAACAGTGAAAGTCGTTCTTAATACTTTTCACATTTTAAACGCACTGTTACTCACTCGTATATCAGATTAGATAGTAATATTAAAATAATTTCAAGAGTGCCAAGTATCACATTTTAATGATATTTCCTTCACAAAAAACAATAAGTTGGAAGTATACGAGGAAGCATTTCTTAACCAGAGCTATTCACTCTCCAGAGTTGTGGAACTT
The DNA here is from genome assembly GCA_034694305.1 of Protaphorura glebata. Classification (NCBI taxonomy): domain Eukaryota; kingdom Metazoa; phylum Arthropoda; class Collembola; order Poduromorpha; family Onychiuridae; genus Protaphorura; species Protaphorura glebata. The sequence goes on along the minus strand of JAQFYE010002041.1, from coordinate 12,100 downwards.
TCTAAGCTCATCTCAGGTCGGTCGGTCGGTTCTGGTTTCAAACTATTATTGAAAACTTGCATGGCCTTTACTTTGGATACACATGCGTGTACTAGTACACGGATCGGGAATTCCACATCTGAAAATAAAAATACTTTCGGTTCTCCACTCTTCGGAGTTATTTTCTTAAGTAACTTTACCACAGGCTTACAATGTTTATTTTTTACTATCATGTCTATTAAAATGAAATTTCCTCTCGACAGGAAGTTTCATCACAGTATATTTTTAACTATTTAGACATCTTAAGATACGATGTGTGGATTTTCTACCCACTACTGTAAAGTCGTACTATATCGGAGACTACAAAGACCAGTTTGGTAGCATAGAACTCACTAAACACCAAATGAAATCAGGTTTCCGGTGAAAAGTCAGTTCCAACAGACTAGGTTATCAAATTTTATTACGAGGTTAAAATTTAATCTTTGACAGACGCGGTACTTGTGGGAGTGGTAGTATCTACCAAAATATTTCAAACAATACCACAAATACAAAAATTGAAGAAAGGTATTTTGTGTTGTGTCTCAATAAATCAAAGCCGTAACACAGTTGAAAACATTCCAATATTAAATTTCAGTTCGGTTAAAATGCAGATGAGTTCAGTACTCGAATGTCGAATGTCCCAACTTCTTTCGGAATTTTGCTAAACTAAAATAAATATTGTTGTGTACAATGTCGATTAAGACAACGTTTTCCGCAAATTCTGTGCACTAATTCAAGTCAGCCATGTTTGAAATTAATTGAAATGACGTATTTCATCAAGATGAAACATTTCAGGCATCGACCGCTTGCAATCAATTTATTACGTACTCAACATTCAATACAACCTACCCAGTTTCCTAGATTGTCATAAAGTTGAGTCTAGAAAATTCATTGTTCTCTTTGGCGTCGCTGATGCGACTGACTGAAAACTGAAAGCTTTACAGGGTTTTCTCCATAGCCCGGGACACGTAATTAGTAAATGTACAATCCAAATTCTAGACAACCGGAAAAGCAGAACACAATCAGGAGTATTCATGATTTTCCATGAATTCCACTTACGATTAGGGGAGAAAACCAAAGCCATATGCCGCACAAAACAACAAAGGAGTCTGAGTGAGTGAGTGTAAATTAAATTGATCCATCCATCTTTCCTAGACCCAGTTTATACGTATAGTTTGTCTAATATTTTGAGCATATTGTCGTATTAAACTGACAAGGAACCCACTTTTCATGTATGAATCAGATCGACTCATAGGCCATCCTGAGATGAGATGCTCCATCAAGTGTCCTGAACAAGGATGATGAGTTTTTCAGCTAATAAAAATTCCACTGGTACAAAATTTCCAAACAATGCTCATTGAACCGCATTTTTTCAAATCTATAAAATAAAACTGTCGACAAAATTTTCAACAAATACTTAACCTTTTGGGCTGATTGTGAGTTTTATATATAGAAAGACGTTCTTATCAGAACCAAAATGAAAACAACCTCCACAGTTGTTCAAAAGGTGTATAACAAAGATAATCCCCAGACATCAAACGACAAGGAAAATTTTAATGTGGAAAGCCATTATGAAATGACTTGAGATGTTCCCTATTGTCATGAAACCAAAGTTATATTGCACGAATTAAACTATACAAAGCTCCTGTCGTATTTAGTTATAACAATTAATTTCTGTCTTGGTGAATTTATTCGATCAACTTAAAATTAATGATATACACAGCTTCCGAATTTTCATTAAACCTCAAAAACAATCTTATAACCTCTCATTCCTGTGAACTGAATTGAGCCGTTGTTTTAAAGAAGATTTTGTAGGAGCTTTTACGAATTGTTAGAGTTTCCTAATGCCAAACGAAATGCAAGTACCAACTATTATAATAAAGTGTGCTCTGCCTGTCCACCCTGACGGAGAATGTTAATTGATGAGAATTATTTTTAATATTCCTACATTCAATTAACAAACGGTTGAACAAGAAAATCCGTACGTCAAATTGAGTTGCATATCTATTTAAATAGAGCTTACATTTCGAAGTCATTCCATAAACAGAATATTTGGTCGGATCCCAAGCATACCCTGTTCAATGTGTAATATGTGTACACACTGCAAATTGCAAATACGTTCAAATATTCTGTGGGAGACCCTTCTGTACAGTGTAGTGCATTCAAAACATTCAATTGGAATTTATGTTGTAGTATTTATACTTGATGGAAATATGATTTGAGTATAAACATATACATAGAAAGTTAAATAGAACTACGCATTATGCATTAAGCGATGACAGGTAAATAGTACCAAAAACCAATTTGTGTGAGGTGTCGTAAAACTAAAGCAGACCAAAATATAGCTTTCTAAATTTTGAATGACTAGAATTATGAATTTTACCCTCCACAAAATTACATTACACATCTGACATAAATTCATCAAAAAACAGCGAATCCTAATGTGTCAAACATCAGACCACTTTTCAAGGTGCAGGAAATAACGGTTTTATAATATTAACTAACCTCACTAGTTGGAGTTTCTCTAAATTAGGACTACCACCTCAGCCCGATAGTGGTTTCACCGAATTAAACTTAAAATATAGAAAGCAAATCTTTGTGTTACCATTGTGAGACAATCAGCACGCCTGTAAGTATCAACGCGTTTGGAAAAAGCAAGTAACTAAAGAACTAATATAATCACATTAAATTCAAATATGGCCAGTATCCTATCTTCTCACGCAAAATTAGCAAATATGTTTATTTGGCAGTAGTATTTTGTAAAAAAAAAATAAAAGCACAAGTTCTCCATAAACTCAGCAGTACAAACGCGCTTCTCAGTTCCAAAGTTCTCCACACGTACAAAACTTTCACTAGGGATTGCAACCCAAATTATACAAATTCAGAGCTTCACGTGCGCTATTTCACGTATCACATCACGATTCACATTCCAATAACTTGTTTTACATGCGGACTGTGTTGATCCGAGTGAACTAATTATCTCCCCAACTCTCAGACTTGTTTGTTTGTTTTGTCTTTGGCAATTTAACTCAGAACCAAACTCATTTGTTTCTGCCACAGCCTTTATCTCTGACTTTGTAGAGTGTATTAGGAACGCTAATTCCACCACACAAACTTCACCGTAGTTTGTGTGTAAAGGTGCAAAAGTCCCGAATTTTGCAGACCTTGCCCGGTCATTGGTCTTGACCTTAAATTATTTTTTTGCACTTTGTGACAGACACGACCAGGTCCCAAATATTCCTAAAATGTTTGGCCCTAGGGCGGGATTTTCCGATAATTCTAAAATTGGTCCGAAATCATGAAAAAGTTTAATTCTTGTCTCATTTACACTGAAGTCGAAAATAAACAGCAAATAAACGTTCATTTTGATAATTTTTGGTTGTGTCAAGAAAAGTGTGATGGATCGGCGAGGCAGCTTACGTCCGAAGTGTTCTTCGCCCCGGCCCGGGCCTTTCTTAATTGCAAATGTAACTAGCTGGAACTGGTACTGTTACACCTCTATTTGTACAGTCATAACGAGGGCCTATGAATTCGAACGTAAAATCCACATTGACCTGAAGTGTGAAGGTTGGTTTAATTGTGTGACCTGATACCCCAGATATGTAATTATTTATGAATTTTCGGGTGAGACCCATATTTCAGGATTGGTAATGTTCTCAGCAGGTAAAATTATTTTCTTTCGGCACTTTTGTGAAGTCATTAGTTAAATTTACCTAGCAGAGTTGGAATGAAAAATTTCTAGTGGCAGTCTAATACTTTGTCTGCCGGCAGACGTCATGTAAAATCTACGGTTAGTTATTTAGTCGTTTTGGCGTACACGAACAAAGTAGTTAGCGCTGTTAGTTCCACATAAAATACGGTCCTCGGAAGTCACGCGAGAAGGCACTTCGGCACACGTTAGACCGATTTCGAGCTCTCATGAGAATTCATGTTTTCTCCACAATCAGCGATGGGTATTTGTTCATCCGATCCTCGTCATTCAGACCTAACGGAATAAATGTCTTGCTCAGCCCTATTTTCGCATCCGTAGCCTATGTAATTTGGCTCAAGAATTCCAGTTTCGTTCGAGTCATGACTGGAATTACAAATGAAGGATAGCAGTGTCTAGTTGTTACCGGGCTGGGGTTTGGTGTCAGGAATTTTTTGATTTTTCACTATTTTATTGAGTCTAATTGCTTCAAAGCCGCTACAAATTGAAATCCGAAGGTCTTTAATAGTCGTATAGCCGGTACCTGCCGCTTTAACATTGTGATGGTTGAACTCAATTTGCTATTTCTTATCCCTTGAGAAAAAGATGCAGGGCAGAAGAAAAAATCCCTAGGATGCATTAATCAGCACAGTCTGCATTAGCTTGGATATACTTTATATTCCTGTGTACGACTCTGGGGTTGTTTGTTCTGTAAATAAAGTTGTAAAAATCGTCCAACAGTGTCTCCCGGATAAGACAATCAGTTTTGTACTTCGGTATGTTCAATGCAATGGGTTTATCACAATAATAATAATTCCTCAGGCGGACATGGTTTTATTTGATGATTGCTTCATAGAGGTTTAGTAGTGTATAGAGGACAAATAAAATGTTGACACACTCTCAACTAAACCTTCCAATAATCCTAGAATATTCCTTGTCAATTAGTGAGTGTACTATTTACGTTGGAGGTCTCCCCAAATAATGTCGCCGATCATATGTCCGTCCAACATTGTAAATATAGAGATCTACATACAACATGAAAATGAATCCGACATCCGCCGTTTGCATTGCTATATATCGTTTACTTCTCCGAGAGACTGGGTGATATCCTTTTGACCTGTGATGGTACCTGTAGTATAAACGGGAACACTCTAATATAATATAAAATATTATAACTCATAATAATATTTAAAACCCATTATTATTATTATTTGAAATTGATGTGCCATTTTTTAAAATCATTTTGTTGGCTGTATACTGTGCTGAAAGGCAACCTTAATTGTAAGGCAGTGATCTTATTAAAGATATTTCTCTCAACATTGTTTTAAGCTAAGGCGGAAGCTTGAATGGCTGGTGCATAACTATTGTAAAGGAAATAAATCTTAATACAAATATAATCTGTCATTTAAAAAAATATTCTCAAGTCGTTTTGTACTAATAAATAACACAGCCAATGTGGATTCAAAAATTTCATTCCAGAAACTAATTTTAGCCTGACTGCATAAAAAATATGAAAAATTATTTCCTGCTTCCGCAGATACAAAGAAATTATGAATTTAAAAATATATTGAAAAATATTTTTTTGTACATTAATTGGTTAGTCTGGTGAATCTCATAATATTATCTGAGCCAAAAGAATATGTACTGACGAAGTAAATGTGTTTCTTCGACATCAACAAAGTGACAAAGACGAAACTTAGCATGTTCCATGTAGGCCATTAAGAAAATCCAACAAATAATGACAAAGTGTCCATAACTTATCAGAAATGTCGTTTCAGGAGTATCAGAAATATGAAACCCATTATGTTCCAATGCACTTCTGTATCAAAACAAATTTTTATCTCACAAGTAGCCGGGCCTATTCAAATTCTTAAAAGCACTTCGGATACGTCTCGTATCGTCTCTGGTAGACCTTAAAGAAAAGCCATTTCCTCCAGTTCATTCATAAACTTCAATTCGAAGTAGAGTTTTTCTGAGTGACGGCCGATATACAGATAGAAATATCGAATTGTTATTCTGCCAACCTCCCGATTCAAGGAAGAAACATGAAAATATTTTTTCATATTCGTATATTTTTGACAATCAATAAGTTAACAACATAAATCCACAATGTCAGGGATGATTTATTTTTGAAATGAAGAACTTCACCTTTGTTATCCGGTTAAAGCACGTGCGAAGACAAAACGTGCAACATATATTGCTTGTGCTGTGCCGCCCGGCTGTACATTAAATTGTTGTGCAGATTGAATGTTGGATGGAAAAATGATTAATCTTAGGTGTCAAAGAATATTGGCTTGATCCACTTACTGACGAGTTTAAAAAAAACGTTGCCCCGTATAATTTCTGACGCATCAACACCATCATAATTTAAACTAAGAATGAAATACACAAATGCTAACATCATGCTGGTTGATCTTAATGTTTAATAAATAAATTTACATCAGGTTGTGTTTCGGAAGTGCAGTAGATCCGAATCCGACCACGCAAGTGGTAAATACTTAATTAAGTGACTGAACCCACGTTCACCACATTGCCTCAGCCACACATTTAATTTGACAGAAAAGGCAATTGGAAAAATGTACTCCCGAGAGATCTTTATCAACTACATCCCCTTTCTTGTTGGGTGTTCGATTTACTGGAGAAGAAATAATCACTTTAAGCTCCCGAAGGTACCATTTCGTGCGAACCTTTTTGGAACTGATTCTTTCCTTTCAGATCGAATGGGAAAAAGAACATTTGGCAATGGTGAGAGGAATTAACAAATAATGGATAGGCTTTTCTTGAAGTCGGTCTTCGATAGTCTCTGTCATCCTGTCACAGTGTCACACATTCTCATTACAAGGAAACAATTTTTCTTGTAAAAAACACTCGTCCTAAAAGAATCTACACGAATTAAGCCAGAACGGGTATCCTGGTGAAGGTTTTTCCCGGGGAAATAAAAAGAAATTGGTTTCCAATCTGTCAATATTTGCACTGTTATGAAGTATGAACGTTCTTATTAAGGTAACGTTGTTCTTACACTTACTTCTAACGTTAAACTTGTGTTTCTCCAAAGTTTCGTTTTTAAGTCAATCTGAGTTTTGCAGAAAAAGTGGTTTCCTTGTCCCTTGCAAGAAACTTTCTCAGCCTGAACTCCGAATATCCAGTCTAAGTAGCATTTGAAATTAGAATTACGGATTTGGCTTCGTACGAAATTTATACCTTTCTCGTCCCAAAGCGAAATGCAGAATTCATAGCACTGGAGTGCTTTCCGTGCAATGATTTGTGTAGATCTGACAAGGAAGATAATTTGCTAAGTCAAGTGGCTTGAATCCGTTGTAAAACCTTCATGGTGATATTTTCCAAATACCCAGGTGGAGATAGTAAAATATATGGAAATTAATACAAGCATGAGTACCTACCCTAGGCGATAAAATAATGTTTCAAAAACGTGACTCGAGCACTGTAATGCATTTAGTAGGAAATTTACGTGACGGGTAACTAAAAACGTAGGTTATAAATATTATCCACGAACCAATTTTTTTAATTTCAATTCAAAGTCCGAATTTGTCAAAAGAGTTTGTTGCAAAAAATTAAGGATGTGAAAAATTCTAAGAAAAAAAATCAATTGACTTGTGTTAACTCCGCTACAAATTTACCACAATTTTCCAAAGTGAAGTTATGTACCTTATCGTTCTAATATCAGAAATGTCAGACGTGTCCCAATATCATTAGTATCATTCAATATTACAACGGATAATACAATTATTTTGGATACTGGAGTGAACACTAATGCGCCGTGGTGTTTTGTTTTTTCAGCTACACGCACTTGTAAACATTTTCATTTCACAATGGTAGGGTTTGATCCCTCGGACAGATAAGATTTAGATCATTCCTCTAAAAGACTTTTGTTAACACTCGTAATAAGAAATTAGAAATTATAAAACAAAACTATCTGGGCAAAAAGTGGGTAATACATATGTACCCATGTTGAGACACGATTTCAAAGGAACATTCTTTTCTTTTCTTCAAACTTTCTGTTTCTGGGTTTACTTATTCAGGTAAATCATGTAATATTTGTTCGATTCAAAGAGTACGCCAGCTTGACGCATTCAAAATTCAATATAGTGAATTCGAGGAGGTACTTTGATTTATTGCTTTACTTATGGAAGAAAAGGAAACCTGTGCAGCTTGTTATTCCATGCAAAAACTGAGCTCGAGATGTCAACTTTTGGAATTCAACTCCCTTTACGTCACCTAAGACGCAGATAAAGTACAATAAAATCGTGATTCGTGATCGTGACATTGATGAATACCGTCGATACAAAGTGCGAGTGGGGATGGATATAAGAGATTGTAGTGGATTTTCTGCATTTACTTTTAAAAATCTGAATTGTTATTTGCGCCCAGTCCAGAACAACCCTTTAGCATTATACATATAATGTTGAAATTAAATTTTGTATTTCATTGTTCAAATAAAATATTTCGTCCAACATTTCTGGCATAGAAGGCCGAAAAACTTTTATGTTTCCATCATAATCCACATGTCACCGGACACAGTTCGGAAGATTTTGATAATTAAAGAATTTTGATTCATCCTGACAATTATTTTAAGTTGACGCGAAGTACGATGATCGTCCTTTTTCACGAATGGTACAGGAAGGACAAACAAATGCCGTTTATTGGATTTGATTAATTAATATAGAAGAGTATGAAAATGTTCTAAGTCGACTGTGAAACATTTGGTAGTTTGCTATCTCGTGATAATTCAGCGCTTTCGTATAACAACTTTATTTGGACTTCTTATATATTTTCTGTAGATTATTGGCCTAAACACCTATGGACAATTTAGGTCCTGTCACCTATGACGTAAAAATCGAGTTTTTGAAAGCACTCTATTAAATATTCGTGTCATAAAACAGAGTTTTTAATTTGTTCAACAAAGTGGACATTTTATGTGTAACATACAATTTCAACCGCGGTAACTGCTCCAGCATAAATGCTACATTAGGTATAAATTCAGTTCAACAAATTTTGAACACAGTACAAGCACGTCTTAGTCATAATTCATTTCATCGGATTTTCCATAAGAATTTTGTTTTTATAAAAGTATAAACTTTTTTAAGTATGTTAGTTTTAACTGAACAATCACAACCATCGTCATTTCGTCAACTTAATATTTAAAACCAATACACTTATAGCAGATTTCTGAACATATTTTTCCGAAAAAATAAGACATTAAAAACAAAAAGAACTGCTCCAAAACAAAGTACGCGTATTTGTGTCGGATTGATTTACCATTCGTCGATTATCTCTGCGGGGACCAATCATCGTGAATTATACCTTCCTGACATCAGTCAAAAATTAAATTGTATGCCTTCAAATTGGCATAAACTATATACTAAGTAACATTAAATATGTACGTTCCCGATAAAGAATTGGGTAACTGTTATGTGTCGTAGATATCGTTGTATACAATGAAACCTGTCACACACAGCCGACAGGCGATAAAAATATTTCGTGAGGTACAGGTGTTCGTAACTTGACATTGGCGAAACATCAAATCGGGTGGTACGAGGTCAGGCCGTCTCAGCCGGTAACCAGCTGTCGATGGGACAGGTTTCCCATATTTTCTGCACTTTTGGGTTTAAAAGCAGAAACAAGTTCTACTTTCGATACGTTCCATTTTCTCAGGTCGGCCTGACCCGGTATGTTTTGTGTCGGGTTGCCTGGAATCCCGAATAAGTCGTAATAAATCAAAGAATGCTTTGTCCACGTTTTCTCTGGTTTTGGCTGAAGTTTCTGTGTAATTGACTTTCCAATTTCGTGCCATGTAGTCAGCTTGGGATTTCTCAATCTTTCTTCGATCATTTAAATCACATTTATTTCCAATAAGGAGGAGTGGCACGGAGTCAGTGTTCTTCACTCGGATGATTTGTTCTCTACGAAGACAAACGATGTCAAATATTACATTTGATTACAATATTTAGTATTTCCAAAGCTTATACTAAATAGAAAACTTGACAACTTAATAACTTCAAGATAGCAGAGTTGTAGGCTTTACAGAATGGTTTTCTGACGCATTATTTGACTTAAAGTCGAAATTGCAATATAATTTACTGATTTAGAGCAAGTCATTTGTATATTATCTTTCAGGTCAAAAACAATTTTGTACAATTAGTAGCGTTACAGTGACGTGCGCAAAAAAGATTGTCATCTCAACCTTACGATTAGTCCTCTAGTATTTTTTCAGTTATCTGGCCCGATTCATAGAAATGTTATCAATTCTAACAGGTAATGGATAAGAATCTGCGGAATGATTTGTCAGCTAATCTGACACTTCCAAAAGTGTGTATCATGTGAAAGAGATGTGTAACATATCGGACAGGGTAATTGTTGTACCAGATCAAGTCATATTGTACCTTCGTCCAGTTTCTAATGAGATAAAAAAAGTGAACATTCAATCTAGCCTTAACTAATACCAAATCGTAAAAATTAAGTCAGGGAGATATTTCCCACTGAAAATCCAAACTGTGTTACCTCATTTCCCTGCATGCATTTAAACTGGTCTCTTCCGTGATGCTGAATACGGAGAGGAAGCCTTCACCTGAGCGGAAGTAATTATCTCGAATAGCTGCGTAATCTTCTTGGCCAGCCGTATCCAAAATATCAACTTGAATCTCTTCTCCGTCAAGAATTACCTGTACAATCCACCAGAGCATTACATTTTACACAACATAACATACCTCACATGTGTCCGCAGTAGTGAATGATAAACGGGTTGAGTCGTTAACAAAATAACCGTTGCTTTCGGTTTCATACCGTGCAGCCTAAACGTTATAATATTTTACAATTTAATTTTTCATTTTCGCTACTGGACCGAACCGAGACCGGAAACTACAAAAACACGGAAATTTAAGTAAAAGTGATTAATATTTTTCATTCCAATTTTAAGTGGATTGGATATCGACTTTGTCAAATCTTTACGATAGTGACTTACGAATTTTAGTTTAATATTGATTCTGGCACTGCTCTACACTGACCTCCAGTGCAGTACAATTTACACTGTAATGAATTCTCCATTCAAAATGAAAGTAGAAGGGAAATTTTCCCTGGACTTTCTTATTTGTTTTTGTGGCCTCCTTTCTTATTAACTGAAATTGTGTGAAAATCTTGATGATATTTATCTTATATCTGAATGGCTAATGTTTAAGGTTCTCATGGATTAAAAAAAACTAATCCCATACAGCATAATATTCACTTTCTGTTCCGTCAATACAACAATGAAACATTCACAGTTATGAATTACATCCATTAGGAGCAACGTTCACACTTGATTGAACCATTGCCCTAAAAAACTCGAACTCATAGTAAATTGGACTCCTTAGAAATTGACAATAAGTATGTATAATTTTTCCGAATGAATAGACTTACTTTTTTCCTGTAAGAATCTGCTTTGGTTGGTTCATAATTTTCGACAAACTCATCATACATAAATTGCAGCGTTAAAGCAGATTTCCCAACTCCACCAGCTCCCACCATTATGATTTTGTACAGTTGTGGTGGCAAAGTCGATTTTGTCTCCCCATGATTGGAAGTCTGATGGGTTGAATTCCTTTGTAAAATAAAATAACATCATAAAATAGAATGCTACGTACTGTGTACTGTTTGAGAAACTCGTGTAGAATTGTTACACATTATACGAGTATATTAACTTTAATTCATCACATTATTATATTAACCGTTAAAAATGAACTTGTGTGTGTGTGTTACGGTCAGAGTCAGAGTGGCGTTTCGCATGCTGAAAAGAACGGGTTTAAATTGAAGAAACCACGTCTGCTCTGAGTCAATCAAAAACTTCGTTGTGAAGTTTGGTCTTCAATTTGGTTCAAGTTTACCTTGCTATAAATTAAGTTATGTTTCAGACAGTAAAATATATCAGGAAGAACCCAAACATGCATGACATTTTGTTAGACCTGGTGTATAATAGCAGTAAATAATTCTCAGCCTGCTATACATGCCTCGAAGTTAATCCAAAAATAAAGTAGTGTCATTTCGCATAAATATTAGCACGTGTATATGAAGTGTAAGGCAGTCAACCAGTATCATAATTAATTATGTTCACGTATTTCCAAGCTGGCATGATAAAAAACATACAAAACAGTGTATCACCACTACCAGGAAAGTAAAAAAAGTTGGCGTAGATTTTGTAACTGCAACAGAATCTTCTAATTTTATAAAAGTCCAGAAAGTCGTTTCATTGTCTACATCATGTGTAGAATATTTCTGAGGTTTCATAATTTCATTAAAATTGTTGGAAACCTCGAAGTAGAAGAAATTTTGGATTGGATTGGATTGGATGTAATTTTATTTAAGTCATCAATAATCATAGCTCACACAACGTAAACATCAAAA
>JAQFYE010002040.1:0-19625 GCA_034694305.1 Protaphorura glebata | reverse complement strand
CTGATCCTAATCCTGCCCCAAATCTAAAACTCGGTCATTTTTGCACATCTGCTAATTGAAGTGAAATCTGCAAAGCTCACACTTTTATGTGAATCCACGGAATGCCTTACATTTGCGTCATTACAAAACGGATCTTGTATCGTATAAAACATAAAACGTGGGTGATGGCCCGCATGTCTAGAAATGTTAATGGTTGTAAAAAAAAAACTCACCTTTGCCATTCTAGCGGGGCATGGAGTGACATTGCCATTTCCATTGCCATTGCCATTTGATGTGGATGAATTATTCGACATATTAAGACAAGAGACTGGGACGAGTTCATGGGAAGTCCCAGTATTAAGTCTCAGAATGAGTCTCCAGTGTTCATGTCCTGCCACAGTCTCCGTTTTAGCAGACAATAAAATTGCTCCTAATTTCTCGTCAGTCCCAGAAAAATTGAAATGTTCCTGTTCGGGTCAAACAAATAAAAAATAAAATTATTCAAAAGTCCATACAATAATGTCTACGAGTTTGCTCTCGCAATTAGAGTTAATGTTAGATTTCCAAACATGACTCCACAAGGAAACTTCATCTCATGTAAAACTCAGACTTGGTAAATTGGTACACTGTTGGAATATTTGAAAGCACTGAAATCTCAGAAATCAGTCATACAGTGCATGTGGGCACTTGATCTTATGATCTCTGAGTTGATCTGGTTTTTACACGAAAAGAAGTTTCTTTGTGAGATTCGACAACAATGGCTATTGTTACAGTGATGCTCAGATTATAGGGTACACTCTAAAAAGCTGAAACAGACTGTGACCTCAGAACACAAAGGTCACCGTTATAATACATATGGGTGGCAGCCCGCCGCATTTTAGTTTTCAGGTTGGGCCTAACTCATCTCTCGTATTACTTCTTTTCTTCTTTAGTTTCCTCAGGGTAAAAAGGAGTCATTACGGAACAGAAAAACAACAATTGAGCGTCCCTTCAAATCTTCATAGTATTTAAGAACAACGCACACTGCATTAAGTTATCTCCCTTGAGTTCTTTAATGTACGGGTAAAGTACAAGGTGGACCAGAAAAATAGTGACAGATATTTCCTTCACAATATAATTTCGCTGGTTTATATAAAGTGTAATGTTGAAATCAACTGAAATCTCCAAAAATAGTTCAAGTTTTAGTAAAATATTTCTCCGACAGGTTTTGAAATCCTTTCAGCCTTACTCATATGTTATATCGTCATACTCGAAATTAAAAGCGTAGAGGTTGTCAGCTAATCCGAGTTTTTGTTTCAAGAATAAATTTTCTGAGTCGCCCCGTAAAATCGAGATACCAGTTTTCTTTTGAGAGTAAAGTAAGCTCAATTACCATGGATGAAAGCATTACTTACAATACGATATGGGCCCGAAGGCATTAGCCATGGCCAAGAAAATACAGCTGGTAAATTATTATTTTCTTCGTGAATCTGCTAACCCAGAGACCTGTGATGGGTATTGTTTATGTATATCTGTTCACATTATTATTATTTTTAGTTGAGGCAAGGAGTCTTAAGAATCGACAAAGATTTTACTACACAAGCTTCAGCTTCAAGTCATGTCACCCATGTAATCATTTTTTACTTATTTTCTTTGAAGTCTAATTTCTCAAACCCTGTGGCTGATATGAGTAAAAATAGAAAATCTAAGTCAAAATTGGACTAACTGGAAGTCTCCTGAAAAATTGACGAGACGAGTTGTTAAAATAGAAAATATTTTTATTCTTAGTTCGTCTCAGTTTTTGCTCTAGAAAATTGCTGTTGTTGTTCAATGCCTGATTTGTCTAAATAACTGTTATTTTCAAGATAAACAAAAATGTTGACGGCCGAATGAAAAATTAACTCAAGCTAAAAAGATATATATCTGAATCAGTCTGTTAGCATATAAAGAGAATTAAGGATTAAGAGTTTCTTTATCTCAACGTAGAAAATTTCATTTTACATTCATGTCTTTCGAATTATTCTGAATATTTGATTTAAAACTTATCCATTCGAGTACATGTAGGGACAGATAGGAGAATATTTCCGTAAAGATTTGTTGTTGATCTTTGACATGATGTTTTTGAGTGTGATGACGTACCTCTCTTCAAAATATGGCACTTTATTAAACAAAATGCGCCTTTGTGGTCAGAAGAATTACAATTTGCCTAGAAACTGAAGATAGCGAGTGCAAAGCAAATAAACATGAAGAATAAAAATAATACTAAATGTGTAGAGATGACGATTAGTTTTCAAAGGGTAATGATGATAATCATTCCGTTTTCCTTTTCACTTAAAATTGACAGCAGAGCCAAAGCCAGAACAACAAAAACAATAGAAATGTAATATTTGTAGACTTTTTATTTTATAAAATCAACAAACAATCAAAGATTTCTCCATCTCTGAAATCTGAAGTACATCAGCCTGTGTCATTGACAGTACCAAAAACACTTATAAGTGGTATGCATTCGTTTGTTTGTAACAACTCTACTATTTCTATTTTGAAGCAAACACCAAAGCCATTGTCCTAAATTTGGGTTTGCATGTCGAGTGGATTAACTTCCAATGAAGTAAGAGCCATAAAAAGCCGCCAGAAAGCGAAAGGGAAAAACACTAAAAAGAAGTACATGAAATTTGAGAGTTACAAATAAATGACAGCAAATAGCAAATAGGATTGGCGTTGGCTTTGGGATTTTTGGCACATCTCATGTTGTTTATTACATTAGCACAAAACCATCGCATGTGTGTGTACTAATTACAGGAGCACTTATCGCTTTACGCTTCTCCAACCTAACCCAAAGCGTCACTATGTCTGCAAATTCAATAACCTCAACATCCCACCCAGCACATGCTACAGACATGAGCAAAAATTTACAGGGTCCCAAATATGAGCTTTTAAGAAACGGTTTTGGTGATCATATGTATTAACCAATTGCGTAATACCCTTTGAGTCAGAAATGTCTGGGAGTGGGATTTATTTTCTATCAAATTCTTAAGATTTTGTTCATTTATTTCACAATGTTCAAAACTCAAAAAGAAAAATTCGAAAATCATTAAATCCTGTACCTAATTTATTCTGTTTCGATGCAATTTTTCATTTTTTTAGATTCAGCAAGAAGCAGTAAGGGTACAAATATATTTAATACCCAGTACCAATGCAGCAGCGTGATGTGTGAATCCTTTGAGCACACTCTATTTTTACTCCTAGTTCTACCAAATTGCATCATGTCACAATTTTGGCTGACGATGGACTGACTTGACTGACTGGTACTTTGAAGATTTTACTATTCTGTTATAAGCTACTCATCTAAAATAATAGCTACAAAGCCCTTCATTTGTTTCAAAACATTTTTGCCGCAATCATAATCCCAACCGATGTAAATATTAATCGATGAATAGACTTGATGGACAACATAAAAGTCAGTGCATATTTTATTACTACACAGAATTTAGTAAAAATTGATGACAGTTGATTAGGTTATCGGATTTTGTTTTTCAAACGTTAGCTATTCAGTTTGAATAAATTAAATCAGGGATTTAAAGTAAATAACGCGTATATTTGAGAAGTTAAAAAGATTATTTACGAAGTGCAAATATTGACGAAGTCAAATGGATTTATAATTGTTTGGGCTTATATTGAGTCAAAGCTGTAACAAAAATTATTCTTTATGCGATGGACTTGATCCATATCGTGCTGTCTAAAGATGTTTCGCTACTACTAGGGACACGACGTTAGGTCAAGGGGAAAGCTGACATATTCATCCGAATACAAACATGAAGAATATTGACTTAATTTGAAGGTGAACGTCATTTAGTACGACTATTCCGTTAACGTCTTAATTTCATTGAAAATTGAACTTGCCGAGCCGAAATTGCTTCGAATTATAAACAGTACGTTCATTAAATGTACATTACTGAACATTAAATTTGATTGTAGTAAATGAACGGAAAACATCAAGTCCCGAAAAGCTAAATTTTTAAACCACTACTACACTGACATAATTACAGGTTGAGTTTTAAAAATACGACAGTGACGAGAACGACAACTGGTTGTAAGAACAAAAGTAACAAACCGTAAAGTTTACAAGAAAAAGGAGAAGTTCAGTTGAACTAAACCAAAAAAAGTGGTCTTGTAACTCCATAGGAATACAACTACTGAAATCCCTATACGGACAATTAAATTTCATTAACATCACATCGTTACACCCACAACAACCAACAAAGAGCGGAAGTCTTAAGACTTGGGGTTATTTTTTATAAATGAAGAACTGACAGAGAAGACTGAGAATACCAGTCGCCCGTGAAATGATACAGTCCAAAGAGTTTCACTTTGAATTCCTAAGAAGTACGAATCCGTATCTACAGGGTGACTCATAATTTGTTTGAAGTGCACTGTAATGATGTCCAGAGAAAAATACCAAAAGCATCTTGTGGACAATATCGGTAAAATGTTGGAAATACGAAAATTAGAAAAAAGTTTTATTTGTAGACACAATTCCACAGACAAATTGAAAATTAAAAGAAATGTCGGCAATTTGTCTGATTTTACCGAAAATTTGGAGCTATGATTTCGTCAGTTCATTGAATGTTGATTTACTTCGAACTTCTCATTCTGGCTGTACAATTTTGTGCACTTCGAACCTTGATGACAGTTCACTCAAAATTAGAAACTAGACATAAAACGATGGAATTTGTATAGTTTATAGACGTACTTTGTTTATAAAGTCCGATAATTATAGATGCCTCACTTTTACCTGTCTGAAGAGACAAAGAGACCCCAGAAGTTTTGTACCTCCCTGTATATTTGAAATCCTAGACAAGCATTTTCTTTGCTTTGCGATTTTTACAATGCAAATGAGTTGTGTTTGTGTTTGTATTTTTTTTACTCGCTTCCGCACACGCCAACCCATGCATGACTTTTTTCTAAGGAATGGTGCATGGCGTTGAGTGTCGAATGTCATTGTCAAACTGTAGCTCAACAAAGCCTTGGACCTTTCAGTCATTCTCAGAGGTCGTCTTCAATGTTTAAACAAAGATTTAGCGTAGAATTCCAAAGAACTGCAATGCTAATGTTACGTATAATTCCCAGAATTGAGAATCAGAAAATCCAGGACTTCTCTTCGTGCATAAAATCTTCAAAAGTTAAAACCAGATTTCTATAATTTAGCAGTATGACAAGTAAACTGACCCTTGAGATTATTTTTTTCATAATTCCAATATCCAATAGCAAAAACCAATCACTCAAAAATCGATCAGATCGGTAACAAATGTTGATTTGTTGGTGAGTAAAATTTTAATTTCCTCCAATTTTGAGAGAACCTTACACGAACCAACCCCTTAATAAATATTAACACAGTCCAGGAGTTTTATAACTGTACAGTTAAATTAATTTATTACTATTTCTCTACTAATCGATATGGCGTATAAACTAGAATTCGGTATTACGTCGATATTTCCAAGATCTGACAAAATGACAAAATTTTCTTGTAAAAAACCAGATAGACTCATAATACAAACGTACAGTTTGCGTCAAATGCCATGAGCCCAAGTGTGACAGATTTGTTGACAGCTAAAATTTTGGTTCACTCCTTCTTGGAAGCAGTCAAACTCGGCACGTGCTACTGAAACCTTCACAAAAGTGCCAATGCGGAACTAGAAGTGGAAGATGAGAAACTAATTTTTGTGCCAATGGAAATGTCAAATTCGTACCCGAGACACGTGGGGACTTGTTTAAGATGTCCTAGAATGCATTCAACTGACACTAATTAATATCTCCTCTAATTAAATGATGAATCTGATACAAAGGTGTTAGAGGATGAGATGAACATTTAGTTTGGGGATTAAGTACCTTCCGGTTTCAACAGAAACATTCAAAGTCATAGTTAATGGAAACAAAAGAATTAAATTTACCAACTCTGTTCCTGTGGCACGCAAGCAAGTTGAGGTTGAGGTTTAAGTTTAGTATTTTAACCCGGAGGTCAATGAAAGTTTGATATGACACAATGTGTATTTTTAATCTAGGATTCCTTTTCATACATACATACTCAGGAAGTCGACTTCCTGACGACGTTTTACACGAATGATAGACGAAAAAAACATTTATCGACTGAACGCCCGTGCCCGACTCGTGTCGTGTCTTTGAAGTGTATAGAATGTGTACGTATACTCAAGCAATTTAGAAATCGGACGTATTTTATTTTCTTGAGTGGAACGTGCCGTCGGTATGAAAAATTCTGTTGACATCTTACATCTTACCTAAACTGGATACAATTTATCTAATTTATAACGAGGCAAGCGGCAGTCAAACCTAGCGTGCATTTAAATGTAGGCTTTCATAATAAAATACATGGCTAATGCAAGATTTTCATACAACCTTCCAAGAGCGACCTGGTCAAAGAGAATGTGGTTGTGCTACACAGGTGGTTGTGTCATTCAGGAGACACGAAATTCACCAACCAATTTAAGGCATAATTTATGTGTGAAGGTAGACCTGGTCGTTTTAGCCAGGTGGTAGCCTCTATCAGGTGCTTGCTTGGATCGGTTTTAAATTATATACAACTAAATATTTCATGCTCCAATGAGAATTCCGGTGGTTATGCGAGATCCTAACAAATTCCCAAATATTTTTCCTTCTCAAGTGCTCCCCTTCTCTCTCCAGTTGAGTGATTTTGTAAAGGAAACACCTGCGGAGCTTCCCTCGCCCGGTTGCGTTCCATCGCTCGCTAATTTAAAACATCCACAAAACAACTCGTACTTTTGTGTGTTCAAAATTCATCTAGCTAAAAAATGTGTGACCATGACCAAAACTTATTACACAGATGAAAAATGAATGAATGCATACTCAGGATGGGTTGGGCGGGCGAGATAGGAATACAGTTAATTAAAAATTATTACTCTATTATTCATTCAATTTTGAATAATAACACAATGCAATAGCAATTGCATTTCAGACGTGCCAGAAAAATTGAATTAAAAATATTCGGTATCTGCTACAATTTCATTGAAAATTTTTAAACTAACTTTATGAATTCATTACAAACACAGGTTGCTATTTCCATAATAATATTCATAACGAAGCCAAAATAATATTAGGAAACACACAGCCCGCCTGGTAATTCAATTCAGGATATTAATGTATGAGTTTTAGCCCATCTGGCCGACAGGAAGTTGAGGACCGGGGGGAAAATAAATAATTTTTAAGACATTTGGCCTTTGGCGTCATATGGCAGGCAGGACACTAATTTCTCCTAAGACATGGCATGACAAGAGTTGAGAGCCAAAACTTTTGCATGCACAAGGTGGTTCATACTCCCAATATAGCCTAAATTGGTGGCTTTCTTAAAAATACATTTCCAGAATGGACTTGGTTCATTGGATCATGAGCTGTTGGATGGCAGAATTCAGATATCACACATTTTGTGTCAAACGATGGCTAATCGACTATTTATACGACCAAGAAAGCTCTCAATCCTGCCAAGCAGGTTTAGAATTCACTTCAAACGCATAATTGCTAAAGTTTACGTATCACCCTAAACGTACTCACAAAAAAGTAGATATTCTTGTGAGTCTAATCCAAGATGATCTGATGGAATACATTTTCATTATCAACCAAAAAACCAATGAAATGACCCATTGACCTAAACTAATTTCATTCTTTATCAATTCTAAAGGAGAGAAACTCGTTCGTTGCTCTTTTGCCAGCACGTCACAAATTATTGTTGACAGGACCTAACGGACTTGTCAAGTTTAATCCCAATCGAGGATGATAACCACTAATCCGAACCTCATAATTGTTAAATTGTGAGTTCTCATTACAAACAATAATGACTAAAAAATCAGGTTTTTATATTCAATGTTGGTTTGGCTCATTCGAACTACAACTTTTGATTTCTACAAAATCCCATAAGAGAATGGGATGAAGATTTCTCTCCTCACCTACTTAATCCTTTCACACTGCATATTGCACTCTGAGTCTGTACTTTGGAGTGAATTTAAGATTGTCGACAAGTTTGTAAGTGAGTGAGAGAAAACAAACACAATGTTTGTATTCCTTGCACAGAAATAAAAATGTAAACGTCAATGTCTTCACATTAGATATTTACTAATAATGGGAATCCATAAAGGGAAACTGAGTGAGTGATTATGTAAAACAATGGGAATGTAGTTTTCGAATTTCACTAACTTACAATACTGCATGGAGCAAAATTATTAATTGTGAGATCAATATCGGCGCATTAGCATTTAGACGTATAAATTTAATTTCCAATAGTTTTTAGTTATTAGTTATCCACCTGCAGACCTGATTAAGCAATTCGGGAATGTTGAAATTACAATAATTTATTATTTAGTTAACGTTTTAATAGCTCATTAATGAATTTCTCATAAGTTGTTTTTATCCACATAAAACTTCAAATTCGCAAATGAAAAAATATTTGTCTACATCTCAAGTCAATATTTATCACCAAATCTAAGTAAAATTGAGAGATCTAAGAAGTACATCTATAATTGACCAACATGTTAACTCTGGATGCCATAAATTACAAAGAAACAACGTATTTGTTGATATTTTTCATTTAAAGTCAACGTATTGTCTACAACAATCGCCATAAAATGTTACAGCACGAGACTGGAAGAAACTTTGAACTATAAATCAATTCTGTCCAACTATTTCAGGATTTCAGAAGGCGTGGAATTATTTTTCTCCATTGTCGTCATTAAATGATCACATTAAGAAGCGTGGCATAGACTCGATTAATTAAATTTGCCTTGTGAAGAGGCAAATCAGAAATAAATCATTCACATCATTTCATGCCATTAACGTCCTCCTCCCTTACAAGGAACAGTCTTCGTATGTAAGTACACAAATAGAAAAGGCTGACTAAAACCTTACGGAGATTTGCATTCAAGAGTTCTGATCACAGATAAATGTGATCGATAGACATGGTAATAATTAAAGATAAAAGACAGCAGCCGAGCAATGAATTCGAATGATAATTTCGCTTGCCGACTAAAATATATGTAACAAACAATTTAAATTTCTAGAAAGCTTAGCTAATATGAGTTTTACATCGTAATACTGTCCCTCGTTAGTACTCTGAGACAATTCTCACTCCCACTCATTGATTAATTGGATTGAGTTGAGAACTTGGACTTGGACTTCCATTCCCTTAGCTTCCAAATGTCTAAAATAGGAATAGTGAAGTGAAACACTTCCATTCTTAATTTAAGCTTTAACTCAATATTCAACCTTGTCAAAGCTAAGTCAAAGCCGATATCCAAATTTTTTTTGGACTTAATGTGACACGTGGATCAAAAATCTATACTCGTTCTCTCCGTTGTATGACAAAAATTGTAGCAAAGAAAACAATTCGAAGGCCAAGTCCACGATATTTGTGAATGTCCAACTGCCAACTGCCCTACTAGTAGCTGAGTTGACGAGTCACACAAATTAATTAAATATTAATTAGAACTTGTAGAGACGGTCGTCATTTACTGAGTACTGGAATGAACGAATTCATTCAATAATATTTTTACGCAAGACAATAAAAACGTGCGGGAATCATGCTAGTAAATAAATTAGGAGTCGCATCTAAATGTCCGAAGTGTGTTTGCCTGTCGTATAGCATGGCATTTTCAAAAATTCAACTCCCCTAATTGTATGTATGAACTGGTTTCAATATTTCGGTACCAAAGAGTACCACACAATAATCGTAATAAAATTACTCCGGAATTAATGAACAAATCCTAACTGTCAATTTTATACATGAACAGAACATTTTCTAAAAATACTGCCCGGTTTCAGACAATGCAAAAGAAGAATGTAACTCCACATTTTTAAAATTGGAATCGCACAAAGAAATCAAAAATCTTCATTGACATAAAATAAAATGCCATAAAAATTTGAAGTAACGTAAAAAGCAAATGGTATTATATCTGTTAGAATTGGAACGTCATTCAAGAAATTCAAAAAATATTCCGATTTTCTAAATCTCTATCAAGTTTATTGCACTTATCACACTCAAATACATATATTCTTATTTTGTGTCACAACTTCTTGTATGACCCAAATAGACAAATGAATGTGTTGGACCCACAAAAATTCGGGTAGTACAGTCATCTTCTTATGACTCAGCTCGTTAATGTTGTAAAATTTTATCCCAACCAACCCAAACCGTTGGAACCTACCTTTTTGTACTACCTTAGAAAAAAATATGAGAAAATTGTCTAGAACCACAGCTTATGCGTAATCCGATATACAATAATGCAATTCACAATGAGTCATCCGTCCGTAAATGTATTAGTTACTATGGATTACGTAGACGATCTTTCAACACAACAATGGACAATAATAGTTTAATCTCCACGTGACATGCTCTCCTGTTCTCAGGTGTCTCATTGTGCTGCAACCACTTATGATTAGCTCAGCTCACCTGAATCGTGATTTTAGTTAGTTACGGTAAGGTCTGACCATGAACTGATATGCTACAGTCGACTAATGATTTCAGACATTGTGGGATTTCGGCTAGACATTTGTACTTTTACTGGTTCATTCATAGTCGGTGGTATTATTTGTAAAAATGGGCTCATTCTGCCTCACGAATGGTCAATATTTTTTAGTCTCAAGCTGTGTGAGTATTTTCAATCGAGAGGTCAACTTGTATATTTTTCTTCAATATACCACACAATTGCTGAAAGTAATCGACGGGAGTAGATAAATGAAACATACAAATATTATGGTTATTAATTTGGAAAATGACTGCAACATGTAAATGAAAGACGTTAATCGAATAGACAGGTTGCTCATGAGTTAGGCATAATATTTTATATTCATTTCGGTGCAGTCTGTTGATATTCATCCAACACATTAGTATGATTAAAATGGAAGTGTCCGAGCGTCCATCTGTCTCTTTATTTACATTTCCATTATTAAAATCAAGGTTTACTTTTCTGTTCTCACCTTGAGAGGGGATTCTGATTCTGATTGTACTGATCTATTACAAACAATTACAAATTGAATGTCATCCCTTGAGCCCAGCTGAGACTTCTATTCTATTTTATGACCTCGCATGTTGTCACAGACGATGTAATCAGTAATCATTTCTATTAGAAAAAAAAGACTTTATGAATGTCCAATCTGGTGTGGACTGTGAAGCGAAGTGACAGCTTAAATCTGCAGCGCACATAAATAATTGTTCACCAGTCATCTCTAATTGAATTTATCTCTGAAGGTCTCACCTAATTTCTACGGTCAATTTATCTATTATTCTGCATTTCAAGTAAAAATAAACTATTGTATTTATTTGAATTCAGCACTCACATCTATGACACGCAGCTGTATTTTTTCCAGAAATTATTGTCATAATCTGAAAACAGACTCGTTCTGTATCTACAAGGTGTCTCATATGTTTTGGGCCCAACAGTGTCTCACGAATAATGAATTACGCCAGGGAAAAGAACAACATTTCACATATTCCTTTATTTTTCTTAACGAAATGGTTTATTTACAGCATCATTCATGTGCCCAATACTTGTGTGACACCCTGTACAAAGGTGTAGTTTCGAAGTAAATTGGGATCGTGTGGTCGAGTGAATCATGGAGCTTAAAGGATTGCCCAAACCTCTAAATTTCCATCCAGGTGAGTCTTTCTTTTGGGTCCACTATGGTACACCTGCACCACCTTCGGCACATAAATATTCTAGATATATGTAGTCATCATAATTCTCCTTCAGTTGAGACTCAGACCACAAAAACTTTTCTTTTCCCTTGGAAATTACGTTTACAATGGTTGGTAGACCAAATCGATGAGCTTTCATGTTTCCATTTCAACAAGGTGACCGGCCGTATTTTTTACGGAGCACAAATACGGTTGGACATATCATATTTTTCAAGTCTTTTGAAAACTTTCGTTGTATTTTTAACCTTTAAGTACAAAAGTTTATGATTTTTTTTGTAAAATTTATTCAAAAAGGTTTTCAGAAATATCCTAAGTTTTTGTCACGTTGTGGTCATGACGTCTTCTATCGGGTTCGTTATTTACGTCGGTCTACAACGCCACTAAGGTTGAGTCGTGGCTTCTAGTAAAGATTTATTCCTTTCGTTTCGGTCAAGAAAAGGTACCCCAGTAGTAGAAAAGCGATTGCGGAGTAATACCACTTCAGCCGGCAATCATTGGTTGTCTAGAAATTGAACCCACAACATTACGAGTGTGCCAATTTGCGACCGACTGAATTTTCAAGTTTCGAGTGCGAGATCGTGTTGCGAATTAACATCAGAATGTATATCTCACTTTTTTCTACGAATCTTCAGTGGCGTAACCAGCTATAGGCCGACTAGGCACAGGCCTATAGCAAATTTATGACCTAAGGCCTGTTCCAACCGCTTGACCAACAAAATGGCAAGAAGTTCTTATTAGTTAAACGAATTGTTTTGTTCCCGATGGTTTCTGTTACGAAATTCTGGAATTTAAGCTACAATGCTCATTTTTCTTCGCGCTTTGCGCGATTATCCTAAAAAGTATAAAAAAAATTTGGCGCGCTTCGCGCGCATGAGGCCTTCGTAAATTATATGTGCCTATAGCAAAAAAGTTACGCCACTGCGAATCTTCGTGTACAACTCTGAAGAATTATGGAATGCCCTATCCAAGTAAAGAAAGTTTTGTCAGAAACTGGACAACTTGTAATTGAAGAGCTCAAATTCATTCTCCTGAGTGTTATTTACGATACGCACTAAAGAAAGAAAACCAATTTTGGGAGAAGACCCGTAAATGTTTAACCGAAACACACGCAGGTGCGAAAACGGGAAGGAAAAGAACATTTGCGTTGATTTTGCTTTTTCTTTTGCTTACTCTTCTGAAGAAATCGATTCGGTCGACTGAAAACGAAACGAAACGCATGCAATGTGTAGAAAAAGAGCCCAAGTTTGAGAGTCTCTACAATTCGGGATTTATGTGGGGTCAGGATTTTGACACTGCTCTGGGTCTCGGTTCTCTGGAGAAAGTACGGTCGGTCGTTCACTCAAAAAGTCACTAGGAAAAAGTGGGTCACTAGCTCCAGAAGACTCACCTAGGTTAATAATGCGCATTTTCAGCACGGACACACCTAGTCGTTTATACTCGTATGTTACAGCTTATGTTCTCATTTTTAGGTCAAATGCACTTGACCTATTCCCACATGGCTCCGTCATACCATTTCGTATTTTCGTGTTGTGATTTGATTTAATTCTTTATTAGTGTGATATTAAACAACATTCACACATACAAGTACACTTAGTATACAAAATAATTGTCAAAACACAGCTTTCCATCCAATTCGATGATTCTTATAAAGACCTATTGTAGGACTGCAAAATGCCAAACGAAACTGAAGATTCCCCTATTTAGTAATATGGTAACTTCAATTATAGGTACTTCTAATTATCTGTATCTCGAAAATATTTTACCTCATTTCGCCGAAATATACATAATGTTTGATCACAGTGTGTTTGATCACAGATCACATTGAGAAGAGAAAACTGAAGTTTAAAAAAATAAGATGATTATTGGAAATGAAGAAATACTAAATGATGTTTATACTTTCAAAAAAATCGAAAATAAACTTTCATGAAGTTGGATTGAATTGCAAATTCTCTATAATACCGAGCTTGCAAAATTCTAAAAATTGGATGGTAGGATATGAAAGCATTGAATTTGTATACAAAATATTTTGACATTGTAAAAACAGTACAATTTAAGGTATTCATTGGAGTATTGAAGGGAGGTGACGTATCCAAAAGATCCTAATGCACATGGCTTGGATTTTACAGAAAAATTCGCATTGTCTTCAGCATAAAAACCTAGTAGGCTCTGCTATTTGTAATAGATACCAGGCGGAGAAGAATTAGAATTCAAGTTGAATTGGCTGAACTAGAAGTTGTGGCCTTCGCGCTTTGTGCAGAGTGCAGACTGGGATTATTTGCAATTTGCTATGCTAGTGTTTGCACTCAGCCAACGAGCCAACTCGGCGTGGCCTGGATGAAGATGACTACGCCAACAACTAACCTTTAAGACTACGTTATAAAAATCAATGTATTCTATGCGATTAGATTCGGTAGAAAAATTCTCTCACCTTTCCAATGAAATATTTCCGATATGCCAAAGCAGTTTCATCACGGTCAATTTTAGGTTTTGGCATGGGACCTGTACACCCTCCTGATGACCCATTGTTGAAATCTTGAGGGCTTTCTGACCCAGCACCTTCAACCCAATATCCACCACGACGAGGCAGCACCACAAGGGGATATGGTGAAGGTCCTGCCAATACTTCTTCTAATAGTTCCTGAAAAATAAATAATAGAAATTGTTAGCATGAGTAGTGCCTTATCACTCAATGTCAAATCTTATTTAAGTGGTGATGCTAACGTATAAAAAATACATTCATTAATTGGCATTTACCAATAAGGTGCGATCGAAGATCATCCTCTATTTGCTATCTATTTGGCCTAAAAAGGGTACCCCTTGTAGTAGGACCAGAACTGGCAATGCAACTATGCCACAAATCGTTGACTATTTTTAGTCAAGTTGTAATTATTGGAGGAAATGTCTTTCCGGGTCACGAATTGTTCATTTTCTTTGTCCATCCAGGGTCAAAATTGAATTGTTGAAGCATTTGTTCGCACTCTCATTTAATTACGTAATCTTGTAAGAGTGAAATTGAAATTCTTTCTGCACGTAATACAGTGCTTATTTTTGTTTGTCCTTCATTCATGATCATGATCGTGACGAGAAACAAGCCTAAAACGTTTGTAATTTCTCAATGTTGGAAGTGGAAGAGCTGAACTCCATCAAGTCATGTTTTTCGTAAAAATTCATCTTAATATGGAAATGGCTATATTTCCGGATTACTACTGAATGTGCAGTGCAACTTGTTTAAAAGGCGTTACGCAATTTGATTTATCAAGGCCTTCAAGTTTGCATAAAATTATAAATAAATGCACTTGTGCACGTCGTAACCGTTTTTGTATTTGCTTGTATTATCAGAGTGTCATTAAATTTTTAAAACTAATTTGTAATTTCTAAACGTAGCGATTACAGATGGTGGGTGAGTATAGCATTTTTATTCAAAATTTATCAGCACTTCAAATTGAATTCCACCTCCAAGTAATTAATCTGTGTAATCACACAGTAAAAATGTGAAATACGGATTTCCTTTTATTAACAATTCAATTAGCTTTTTGTGCGATGTAAGTTTTACTAAATTTTACTATTCAGCAGGTTAACCAGATACGACAGTTGGACCTGGGGTAAAATATTAGAATTTTGGTTACTTAAGTTTATGAGGCTGCTTACCTTAGAAGGTGGTGGTGGAGGAACCGATGTCGAAGAGGATGCAGATTCTGGGGATAATACGATGACGGAAGTCTCCGCAGACTTATTCCCATCTTCACCACGGCTTGTCTGTAGACAATGAATTAAAAATTAGAACAATTAGTTCATCTTGAGCTGACTTTCCACAACATCACCTAATATATTTGTAGAATACATTTCCCTTAAATTTTAATTTGTAGACTGGCAATAACCTCATGAAATGACCAAAATCATATCTATTTTTCTAAAATTTCAAAATTCATCACACGCATCATGTTACCTGCCTGAGTACTCTGCGTGTACGTGTTAAGTAAACAAAAATTCGCATATCTTATGATTGTTCTGCCCTTGCATGTGCGTTCCCACTAATCGTAATCGTAATCGTAACTTTTAATTACAACCAAAACCTGAATATTAAGTCCACAGAGGTAAAGTAAGGTAACAGCTGGTCTTCGAGAGTCGCGTAGTGCACAGTGCACAAGCTAAACAGTTGTTACCCGAATGTAGGTAAAAAAACAGAACACTAATTAATTCAGAAGCCAACAATGCTATGCATGTTGGTGTTGGCAGTTGGGCTTTAGCGGAATCCGCCCTGGTAATCAAAAAAATCGACAGCACGGAGTTTTTTGTCCGTGACCTGATCCACAATGCAGAAAAAAATGTAAGCGCGTGCATGCAAAAACGGGTCAAATGTTGATAAGACTTTGACGTGGAATATCATGCAATCAGATGTATTGTAAATACAATATTTTAATTGTGAAGCCGACTTCTGAATGCTGATTCTTGAATTCAGCGTACATTTTACTCTCAAATGAATAAAATATGTAACAAAGTAACCTTAACATTTTGTGCAAAAACTTGGGTTCGGAAAATTTTCTGAACATTTCAAAGGCGGAAATAACTTTTACATCAATGGTCCTATGTTAAAGTCAATATTTCTTAAGATGCGTTAACATTTATTCAATTCCGTATTCGAACTTCTGATTTTGATGGGATCAAAGGTGGTAGCGTAAAAACAAAACCCAAAATCAAAATTCAATCGTTTTCATTCAAAATGCGTACGGATGCGGATGGAAGATTCCTTTCCGGTGTTTTTTGAAATAATATATCCTTATCTTTCTCGACACATCCATCAATGCACATACAGAGGTATGTTATGTAGTAGTCCGGATTTGCGGCGAACTGAGCTCATAGCCTAAAAGCAAACTCGTGGTCGTGGTTTGCTCAGAAACGAAAATCCGACCCCAGGGACAGTCGTCATTGTGGTTTTTTAACTTTTGATGTGTTTTGCTAGAAAAAGGTGACGTTATGAACATTGCCTCCAGGTTTTGAAAGCCCATCCGGCCACAAAATCCTGGAACGTAGAATAAAGCGCAATACTTCTTTATTGAACTTCCATTTCCATTAGGGAATCGAGAATGTACTTTGAGTTTCGTACATTCGTACAGATTCTAGGAAGTATTTTTCACCAGATTCGTACTTTCTCAGCACTCACTTTTCGTACAATGTACACAAACGCAGTCCGATTTGATTCTGCTGCGGAGTTGTGAATTCTACCTACTCTATTCCCACTTAGCTTTACCGAACCAGACAAAAACAAATCCAATGAATTAAATTGAAGAGACTCAAAAGTTAAAGAGAAACTACGCATTTAACTTTTCAAACTTTATTTTGCAAAGGAAGGAAGGAAGCGAAAGGATCATGAATGAATAAAATGTCGACTTCTTCTAAATTACGTTACATGTTTATACACGTCTGCACGCATGAATATTTGAAGTCAACATCCTGTGCGACGAAAGTTGAATCGAGTCTGAACTTTCAAGGTTGGGAAGAACAACTCAGATCAGATATTTTTAACTTTGTATTTAAATTGGATTTTATTCGAGTTAAATAAACTCGGCTATTACTCGTTTCGTCCTCGGATATTATGTACGGGAGGGTGGTGCTTAACTGTAGTCAGTCCACATCAAAATGCATATCTCCTATTTTTCTTACAATCTACGAAGTAATTCGGGCGAGAAATTGAGCAAGTTTGTGGACCACCCGGACAAAGTTGCTGGAAATATTTTTTTTTATCCTAAACGAATTTAATTCTCCAACTTTTTTACGTCTTATCTTTCGGAAATCCAATTCCGTCAACCCGTATAACGTATTTTTAGTGAATTTACAAATAAATAGGAAGTACGTGAGCGTAATAACTTGTAAGAAATAAGTAAATACGCCAACTTTTGAATTCCCTGTAATACAATAGTAGTCCTTCCAGTACGAGTGCGTGCGCTAGAAGAATATCAAATAAAATAAATTCGTACATGAACTTTTACTCTAAATTTACAAATTGCTAAAGTTAAAGGTAACGTCATTTTGACGTACAAATGCAATAGAATTCGCACAACTGTGTGATATCCATTACATTCTGTTGATCTAACAAATCGAAATTCAAATTCGTTGTGCTCGCAAACACTGCAGAGGTGAGATCTAAATTAATGATGGTATTTCCGTGTAGGAACCATATTACGAGTTGTAGAATTGATCCCTTAGGATTTCTTAATTTAATTTGATCTCGATTGAATAATAAAATGAAAGGATAAGACGAAGACGACGCGTCGTGTCCGGATAGACGTTTTGTGAATAAATTAGGCTCTCGCGTCATGGAATTCAATGCACGTACAATTTCGCAACGTTTGGACTACAGACAGAAACGGTTTAATTGAAATCAAAATCGAATAGAATCGACATGCAGTGTTTGTGTGCGCTTCTGATAATCAAATTATTCAAGAAGTCTTTTGTTTTCGGTTTCAGCTAGTACGACAGTCGATAAGAGAAACCTAATATTTATTTCGTTCATTTTCGGGCACTTTTATTTTATTCATATGACGGCAAGGTATACGGCACCGGAAGCATGTCAATTCGGGATAATTAGATTCGGGACATCGTGACTGCTCATTATCAACGGGTTACTATTATTCGTTCAGATTTATACGATACAAAAATAGTTAAAATGCGTATATCCTCGTATTGCATTCATTCCAGTGTATTTTGAGTTCCCACGCCCCTGCCACTAATCTTGCTCCCTTTGCTATTTTATGAAGAATAGGCGGAATTACTAGATTCATATTGTATTAGTATGATGAATGATTATCTCACATTCCATTCCAGGGATAATTGATTGTATTTACACAAGGTAACATTAACCTGAGTACGAAGGTGCTACCTGCCCCTGAAAACTTATGAAGTAATACGCTGGATGTGCATTAAACCGTATTTCGTATGGGATCGCCTAGAAGAGGATAGTATTTCCGACATTTAAAGAACAGTTATCGTGCAGTACCACCATGTCTTTGAAATTGAGCTTACGCCGGCGACACAATCCAATTCCAATTGACTTTATTTTTGTACATGGAAAAGAAGACAAGGCAGTTTCGGCTTCCGGGATTGTCAATTCGATATTCTATTCCATCCATGAGGAAATTTGAGCTGTGCTTTGTGTCCTACCTATTCGTAAGTTTCTACCCCTAGGAAAGAATCGATATTCATTTGAACATACAAAACAAAATCTGTAGAATTTGTTTAGTGCCGGAAGTGCACTTACCCTACTTTCCAGTCGGAGCCGCATCACTCCCATCCGTTGTCAAAACACGAGAATATTTGTGATACAAAATCCCAAAGAACTATCACTGAGACCATCAATCTCAGAAAGCCGCTGCTGCTACTGTCACTTCAACCATTTTAGATTTCCAGAGTGTACAAGGTATTACACCCAAATATTCCAATTTAAAATTCAATTCACAATTCCAACACACCAATGCAATATGTGACTGGCCAATAAATCACTTATGATAATATGTAAATGTGAAAACTTTCGGGATGAGTTCAATATTATTTGCTCAAGTTTTTCCCTTGTAAAATTTTAGAAGCACAAAAGTGAAAAATACACACAGGGATGCTCAGAACCCTTTTAATTTCAATTAAAATTTCGAACTAAAGCACGTAATTTAAAATTTGGAATCAAACCATTTACCGACTGCTAATTTTGAAAATTCAAAAATATTTCCGAAATTAATTCGATAAGTACCAATTTGTACGGAACGCAAATTATTTTACAGACATTTAACAAATTTTTAGGCAGATTTCCGCTGTTCTTGTTTATAAGAACAGAGATGAAGTTAACGTGAACCTGTTTTCAATACGAAAGCGAAAACTCAACTGAGGGCAATTTGGACGGTGAGGAACGAGTATGAGAGGAAATCTCACGCACATTTCACATAACAAAAAGAGCAACCCTTTCCTT
>JAQFYE010002039.1:0-19643 GCA_034694305.1 Protaphorura glebata | reverse complement strand
GCCAATAATATAATTTGAATTTCTTCTCAGTTCATTCCATGCAAGCCTTTCGCGTCTCTACTGCTCGCAGTTTATTTCTAACCTAACTCTACTATCACCAGTGGCTGTCCTTATGCCTGAACTAAAGTTAAATCGAGCGTCGTCATGAATTTTTTCTGCGTTCAACCTGTGCCTGTGGGTGTCAGGGACGATGAGTTTTAGACGGCGAAATATACGAAGAGACATGATGGAAGGTTGAAGATGATACGTGGAGGCTCAGCATGAGGGCGTTAGATGGAATATATTCGTTTTTGGACAAAAATGTCTGGGCCTGGCAGTGAAACCTGAGAAAGGTTGAAAAATTCACATTGTGGTAATAATAAGGAAGGACGCCTCGTTTCTGAGAGACAGCGACAACATTAAAACTGAGGAAAGAAATACGCCCTAGCCTTCAATTCATTCATACCAGTCAACCAATCCATTGTCTTTTCCTCAAGGGTGACAATCCAAAGCAGTGGGGGTTAAGAAAAGTGATGAAAATTGTACTTTCTTTGGTTTTCCAAAAAATTATCAATTTTTAGTTACTTTCACCACTTTCACCATAATAATTTAAATAAAACTCGGTCTTGAAAAGTACAAGAGTACTCATGTACTTTCTCACCAAGGAAATTATCAAACTGGCATGGATACTGACGAGAGAGTATAGGCAAAGCATAGGATATGCTATACAAGTACTTTTCTGCCAATGAACTCTATCCAGGTTTAGTGGAGATTGTTAAAAATAATTCCAACAAATCGAACTGCATGAAAGTATGACTAAAGGTAAACGCCAATATTATGTTTAAAGCTGAATGAGGTAATCTACAATAAGTAGTGATAAGAATCGATTTCTCTCCAGAATCGACTCCAGTAAGGAAAATTACTTTAATCAACCAAAACGCTGCCCGGGGGATTGCGCCCTCACCATAGCAAAACGGCAAGTATGACATGAAACACTTGCTACACTGACTGACTTAAAAATGAATTCACAATTCAAGATATAACACCAGGAAGCCTATTCAATAGTACAATACAGGAGCCCATGAATGCTGTGTTCCCATGTGTGTGACTTAAGTCAATACTGGATTTGGAGCAGAACAACATAGACATGGTCAAGATGGTTATAATTAATCTGGTATGAATACGGCCGCGTACGAAGGAAGGACTCGGTGACATAATGGATCCCTCAAGACTGTCAACTCCGGGACGCCTTGTATACTTCGGGTTTTGGCGATGAACGAGCCGTTGTAGTCGGTTCGTTGTTGTTGAAACCTGCATCATGCAGTGGCCAAATTCAACTCATTAATATTCAACGGACTCCTGAAATTTGTTAACCTAGAAATGGTACTTTGCTCCGGGAAAATTCAAAGGAAGTAAATCTCCTAGATGTTGCCCCAGTCCCACCAAAATAGAAACCTTAATGTGCACACCAGGAAGTAGAAAGGCAGTGATGTTTTTGAAATTGTCAATATACGGTCATCCAACTTGGATTCGCAATGTTAAACGGAAGAAAACGGGATTTGAAATCTGGTATGTTAGGTCCGCTCCACCTCATTCGTCAGCTAAGGTCAGGAAGGAGCAACCTCCCAATTCGGCCATTCGGGATTGAAAATCCAGTCTGCGCTATGGAAATGATAGACGGTATGAGGGTATGACTATTTTATATTGTATGACTTAATTATTTAATTTTTAATGTTTCCAGGTTTCTACATACATCAAAACCGATATCATAATCGAGTCTGCAGATTAAAATGTTTTATTGTTGCAGTCCTTCAATTGTACTCCGAAATAATAACGTACATCTATGATGGTTATGTTGTGTGAGCTATGAAGTTGATGACTATAATAAAACACGTATCCATCCATCCATCCATCCATGCAATAATTCAGCGTTTTCATTTAAAGGCAAGTTACGAAAATTGAATCCACATCCGGCACAATTCACACACACACACAAACACTGCGATACTTTGACGATTATGTTTTTGTATTCGTTTAATGTGCGGGTTTTCTATTAAAAGCCAACACCAATAGTTCAAGTTAGTCACTTTTGTAGAAGTTGAGCTGAAGTAGAATAAAATTTATTAAACAATAATCAGTGCCGTTTTAACCTTTCGACTCAGTATACGTTACAATGAAAGTTTTACAGAACGTTTAAGGTTAAATAAATGTTTTCAGGACTACTGCAATTCCGCTGATATTGCTGTTACATGACAGCTATCTAATCGACACTTTAAGCAGGAAAGCAGGTAAGGTAAAATAAAATTCGTCGAAAAACCTCCAATTCGTGTGATATTATAACCCGGTTGTGGTAGGCCAAGTCTAAACAAGGAAAGCCATCCCCAACCATTTTATCAGATATTAGTATTATAATATTAGTAGCCGGGCTCTAATATAAGCCGATAGTATAATACAAGTCGGATCTTTCTCCAGCTTTCCTCATGTACACGTATCCCAATGGAGAACGTGGTGAAAGCATTGGAACTCCAATACTCCTGGAACGAATAGATGTCCGGGCTTATAAAAGAATGAATAATGTATGCATGAAGGTACGGAATCGTGTCAAAGGACATTCCGATTACAGAATCAAAAACTTCGTGAGGTCAATTCAGATAACTTGAAATTTGAAAGATTTTATTTACCCGTCCGATGTCCAATGATATTTTCTCTGTTCGTGAAACGGAGAGTCAGAGAGAGAGTTGATTAGTAGAAATACTATGCTATTTATTATTCCGACATTGACTAATAGAGTCCGAATTCTTCAACTTTAATGATGTAACTATTCAAAAACTTTCGTCACTATACACGCATGGACGTTGACCTTACTTTCTGTAGCCGATTTAAAATTATTTACTCTATTCCAAAACATTTACTACGACGACATAGGACGAAACGACGTACATAAAGTTATGCTAAAAATATTTCGGGAACGACGTAGCCAACCTATCGATGATTGAATTATCAATTCCTTGAATCTTTCCTTCCGGATGTAGCCTTGTACCAATTTTTATAATTTGCAAAGGTAAATGCGAACCGGAAAGTTAGGACACTCTCTACCCATTTTCTTAATTATGACTAAGCGAAAGCAATTAATCTAATTTTTACCTTTCTCACACGCATACGAAGTATTCCAGACGTCTCTTCCTGTTTTACATTATATTTATTAAGCACGCACGAGCTCTTGCGCATATTGCATGGATGCGTGACAGAAAAGAGAAAAAGATTTAGCATTTATTCAATTAATTATGGTACGATTTTAAATTAGGATTGCGTTGCGTTGGTTTTGGGGTTATACGCGCCCCGGGAAAGATAAGATTTTCCCTCATGAGTATTCAACACGTTCGCTCGACTACTTTTCCAGTCTGCCGTAGGTTTCTTCTCTCTCCTGACTGACTTCCAAGTTTTTGATAAAGTCGTTTCTCCGTGAGAGAAAGTCTTTATGGCGGCCAAGGGCTACATATGGAAGCAACCACCTGTTAGACACCCGTACTCATACCGTCGAGTGAAAGTGGTGCTTTCTCTGATAAGAAAACCTCAAAGCATTAGTGGTACTGGGTAGCTCAAAAGGTACCGTCAAATTTGTTGGCAGAGAAAAGTGATATATCGATTTTGTTGATTATTTTATCTAGAATCTATGTAGAACTACTGTTCATTTTAATAGAATAGTAGACCGCTCGCAAAAATATTGTTTATTTTAGTAGACACGTTAAGTAAAGTTTGAAAGAAATAGTTTCACGTTAAATGTTATCCATAAAAGGTATAAATAAATTAATTGGATGGTTATGCACCACCCTGTTCAAGAGTACCTCCAGACTTTCTTCATTTTTCCCTTCTGTTTTTCTGTTCCATCTAAACGGCATAATAATTCACGAAATAAGTCTGAATGCTTTTATTCGTAGGGTGATTTATTCAAGCCATTTGTTTACAAGTGTCTGTAGATAATTTATGCATGTAGAAAAGAAATGCCGCCGCAGGATGTGTTACCTATATGATTAAAACATAATGTTCCTGGATTTGTCCATGACGTCGACGACCGACCGACACAGTAATTACACCCAACACGCACACCTTCGATTAGACATTATTAGTACTTGCGAATGAATCAAACGACTTGAATTGATGTATGTTTCACGAAAATTGAATAAGTCGTTCATTTAAAAAGAATGAGTAGACAAATCGGATTGAGTTTGAACCATCGTTTCCAGTGGAATGTACTAGGCTCTCAAATAAAATATCAGATAATATTTCTGACTCAGTGCCGGGCCCGTCACCTGCAATTTTTGCCTAACGAATTTGCAGTATTATGTTCCTGTATTTTCTAATTTTAAGCTTTTCCCACATTTGGCGAGATTTGTTCTCTGAGACTCTCTATTTCTTTTATATGGGTGACTAATATGACACATTTAAACAAGAACGTCTCCCAAAACGACAGTTAATCCACTACTCAAAATTTTGATGGTTTGGTCATAGATTAGAAATACGATCGATCATTCTTGAGCTTAGTATTGGATTGGATTGGATTGGATTGGATTGGATTGGATGTATTTTTATTATAGTCATCGATAATCATAGCTCACACAACGTAAACATCAAAAATAAAACATTGAATTATCAGTGACATCGATTCCGACTAAAGCTTTATCAAGATCGAGAAAATATATATACATAACCAAGTAATTCAACTTCTTACTCCGTAAGGATAAACAAACAACCCGGGTGCTTAGAGATCTTTAATAATTGTAGGAGTAATTAGTTATTCAAATTGTGTAGAATTCTATATTTCTCTTATTCTTCGTCTCAAACTAACATGTAAAATTGGAATCAACGTGATTTTATTATCGTGCTATATTTCGTTGTCACTTGCATAAACCATTGAACTGGATTAACGTCCAGTCATACGTTGCGCTTTTATCCCGGACATCAATACACTAACTAGAAATATATATTTCAGTGTTATCACTCAACGTGTAAGTTGACAGGAAAAGTATTTACAGGGTGGCGTATAACCTTTTACTTCCCCACTCCTAAAGGCTAACCGGGAAAAGTCACGGAAAAAATGAAATATGCATTTTGTAGAGGCTCTTATAGAGGATCCAAGGAGCTGATCCGTTTTAAAATCTTATGCGCGCATCTGCGCTGGCAAAAATTTAGAACGGTTTCTCGGGAGGAACACGTCCAGAATAATCTTTTTCGAAAAATCCACCGATGTTGTCTTTCTTGCTATTTTATTACGCAGTTCTTGAGATGTTGTTTTGAGAAAATTGATTTTCATTCCAATTTAAAATACCGCAGATTATATCCTTAAACAACGTAGCGAGTGAAAAATTGACTTTCTCCAATCCGAGCAAAAGGAATTCTAAAAATTGCATGGAAATATAGCATCAAAAATAGCATCGGTGGATTTAAAAAAATATCGAAAAACCGTTCAAAAATCTACCTTTTCACCAGATGCCGATCTATACTTTAGCGCGCTCGTGAGCGCTACGCGTATTGGATTTTGGAACAAAATAGCTCCCTGGATCTTCTGTAAGATTCTCTACAAATTGTATATCTCCACTTTTCTCCACTCCCATACATTTGGCTGCAGGTAGGTGCAAAATGTTATGCACCACCCTTTGAGCGACGGTAAACTCAATTCAAATCCGTATGCATAAGAGGTAGGAACAACTACAAAGACGGCATTTTTAAGCCTCAGAGGGTGCGTTGGTGGTTTCGAATTGCCCTTGTCGACTACCAAGGAGAATACGGGAGAAGAATTATTTTATTTTACAAAAGTCACAGCCGCAGAATACGTTTCTCTCCGTCCCAAGTTTTCAAGGAAAGCAGGGGTTAGGACAATGGAAGCGGTTATTGAAAATAAATCTTGAGTTTATGGTCCTCTTCTTCTCCTTACGGGAGGAAGACAACCAAAAAATGATATCAGGAATCAAAATATTCCTATCGATCCGGGAAATCCCTTCATGCATGTCATACCACGCACCATATACGCTCGGTTTAAGGTTTCGGAATGGCTTGCTTGGTAGCAGTTGGTATGTTGGCGTGTGGGACGAATGTCTTCGGCTTAGTGATAGGACTGAGACCAGTGACAAGTAAAAAAATATATGAGAGGAAGAAATTGAATGTGTGCATGGGGCTCAGGCTGAGAAAGTCTTCTTTACTTTTCCCTGTATTCCTTCATTTCCTTTTTCTTGATGAATTATTAAGAGGTAAACCAATGCCAACAAGGAAACTACTTTTTGTGTATAACATAGATAAAATTAGCCATTTCGACTGTCCTGATCACGAATATGAAGGTTTCGTCCCCAGACGAAAGTATTCCTTGTTGTAGCAACATACCGGACGTTCACAAAAAAGAGCCGCATTGTTTGATTTTATTTTTGGCGTGGTAACAACTTTCTTTGTTACAGTCAAAGTAAGAATAGTTAGAAATAATTAATGTACGAACAAATATATTAATTTGAACATTTTTTGAAGAAACACAACATTTCTAACATAAACCCAACAGATTTTAACGTGAGCACATATATCTCTGACAATCACAGTCTGACTATAACATAAATTCTTGTTACTGTACCAAAAATAAAATAAAACAATCCGGTTCTTTTTCGTGAGCGCCCTGTATTTCCGCCTTTATTGAGGTTTCAGAAGAATATGGATGGAAACGCATGTTGGGAATATTTTGAAGGATTCTAGTCTAACGTAACGAACTATTTATAGGATATTGTAGTTAAATGAATTCAAATTCAAATTCAAATTCTAGAAACGTGAAAATTCATTAGGTTGGTTTGGGGTTTATCTGGACTTTTCATCGAAAGTGGTTTCCTTGTAAGCAGTTGTTGCTTTCTCCAGCATCCTTGTTATCCTAAGAGCACTTGTTTCTGAATAAAAGCTAGAGAGCAAGCGAAAGCATTAGACAAAAACTCTGGGGTCAGTGTGGTTCATTTTCATTTCATATTTTTTTGGTGATGGACGAGGGAAGCTTTTGAACCACAGACACACACAGAACACACACACAAGGCTTTGAAATTGATTCTGCATTAAGAAGGGTTTAATTTTAACATCTATTATTCTGTTCCACTCTCTTTTTGTTGGACGGAACGGAACTCCCCTGGAGTTTTCCAAGTCTACACGGACACACATGGACTCATAGACTCGAGCAGTCCTCGATAGTTTTCTAAAAGCTCTGGAACAAAAGAAAGCAAAGACCGACCACACTATTGCGACGCTACACAACACTTGAACAACTTTCATGACCATGTGTTTATGAACCTTTTGGTATAAATAAATCCAACCACGCACAACTTTCACCATGTGGATGAAGCAATGATGGAATGGACGGAGGAACGACTAAGCTTTCATACCCTCCCTAGGTCTCGGTATTCTAAAGGAACTTGAACCTCACATACATATCTAAACCTATTAGGAGCACATTGAATGGTACAGTAGTGTGGAGTGGAGTGTTTGCACAAACTTTAATACGAAGAAAGATGAGAGGAAAGAGGGTTGGAGAAAAATCGAAGTATTTTATTCTTTCTCCTTTCACCGTGATACAAAGTTGTTCCGTGCGACGCAATTTGATCCAATGGTTTCCATCATCATGTTACAAAATATGAGGACATAATATATAAATAACTACTATGTTATGTACAGAAACTTATTTTGATTCTGAAGGGAAGAAAGAGAAAACATCGCCAATCATTATATAAAGTAAAGATTAACATTACGCTTATGTGAATTTGAAGAGAAATGTGGTTTTACGTAATGTCGCTGCATGGATCTTTCACTATATTTGTAACTATCTAAACAGGGTAGTCCAAACCATTCTCCCGCTCCTACACTTAGAAAATGGGAGCCAGTGGGCTGCCAGAAATAAATGTGACAGGTACCATTGACAGGACAGATAAATGTGACAGGTATTATTGTCCATCCAATGATCACTCAAGAATTCCAATCTTAACTAATTCCGGTTGTCTCCTATTTATCAATAGCTAATTGGATTACGTTTCGAATTTTCTAAACAAAATTACCCATCAACTTTCTTAGAAAACCACCAAATTGGGTGGTCCCACGGTATAATGGCCAGAGGATAACAGTTTCTTTGCCCGCCATCTGTACACACCTGACACTGATCTCACGGCACGGTTCAGTGCGGTGATTGTCAGGAGTCACTCTTGATATAACGACTCATAAAGGCGTTTCCAATGTATCTCTGAAGTATGACTCTTTCAAATTACAAAGTATTTATAGTGAAATAGAATTACGAAGTATTCAATAATCCCAATGTATCTCTAAGCTCGTAACCTTATTCTGGTTAACTTTCATAAAAAAAATTTTTATATTCGAAGAATGCCTATCAAAAACAAAATCGAAGACTGATTGTGCAATTGATTGAATTGTATTTGTTGAGGTAAGAGTAAAAACTATTTTTGTAGATGTAGATGAGTAAAAACTATTTTTGTAGATGTAGATGAGTAAAAACATATTATTACTTTGTTAGCTCACATTTCAATTTCCTGAGAGAGTTAGCTGAAGAAAAACAAGTTCAGCATGATGATACCATTGTGGTCGGGGAAATTACAGGAAAGGGAAACTGAGCTTACCATTTCTAAGTTATTTGTTTATCTTCGGTTTGTTTACTCCTTCTGATCTGATTTGACAGTTTGGGTTGACTCTATTTGAATCTATTTTCCGAAGGTAATGCTTCAAAATCCAAGTAGACGAGGAAAGTAATTGGAGACTTTTAGAATCCGCTTATTTTGCTTCCATCGCCAAGGCTTTTAAGCTCATATAAAATATCCGGTAGAGAATCATCGAGGACATATTGTGAGGTTAGTTGAAGGGAAGTTGATCTGTTCTATTGGCTATGTTGACAATTCCGGATTACATACCATCGTTAGCTTCGGACACTCAGCCAATAATATACAGGGTGGGCCGTAAGTAACTGCCCCACTTTGAATGGGTGCTGCCGGGTCACCCGTTGTCAGATTTCCATAGGGTTTGGTTTCCTGGATAGCCCCTGCGGGTTTAAAAAGGATGGGTATCTCACCTTGACATGACCTGTCACTAACTAACGGCAACATGATCAATTACCTTAAAAAATGGATTTTGCTGGGTTGGCATGAGAGGCTTTCGACACGTGCAATCGGGAACCTCGTTGCAACCCCGGAATAATTTTTTCGCCAAAATTTTTGATTGAATAATTTTTAAAAATTTAAAAACAAACTTCAAATTTTTTTTTAAATTTTTTCTTTCAAAATATTCAACAAAAATAAAGTTTAAAGAATTATTTTTTATATATAATCTTTTTTGAAAAATGTTCAAAATGTTCTAGAGCGCGAGATTCAATCAAAAATTTTGGCGAAAAAATTATTCCGGGGCTGTAACGGGGTTCTCGATTACACATATCGAAGTTCTCTCATGCCAACCCAGCAAAATCCGTTTTTTAAGCTAATTGGTCATGTTGCCGTTAGATAGTGACAGGTCATGTCAAGGTGAGATACCTATCTTTTTTTTAAATCGCAGGGGCTATCCAGGACACCAAACCTCATACAAATCCGACAACGGGTTACCCGGCAGCACGCATTCAAAGCGGGGCAGTTACTTACGGCCCACCCTGTATATCACGGTGAAGCCGTGGTAGTTCAATATAAAAACCAAGTGTTCAACTATTATGAATATAATTCTGATTTTTATAACATCTCTTGGATTTCATGTGGTCACGAATGGTATTACAATACTGAATGACGAAACAGTTGCATGTACGCAGCTTTCATAATTTGCTTTAACTCAGGCTACTAACTACATAGAATAGGAGAATCAAATCAAATCAAGATAAGTAAATTATTATAAATCCGCTTGACCCCAATACACGCACACAACATTTATATTTTCCATATAGATTCAAAAATTATAATTGACCAAAAACTTCAAAGGTTTAATCATTTTAGAATTTTGGATGGCTAGAGCTAGGAAAGCGAAGCATAAGCCTTGATCTGAAAATCCGTTTAGATGCAGTTCTCGTAGCTTTGCCCTGCTTTGGCGTCTAATCCCCACATTGTGTATCTGCATGAATGTACTATGTGTGTGTCCTGAATGCAATGGAAACCTTGTATGTGTGCCATTATTGGATGAGAATGACGGGTTAGTTTGATTTGCCTGCTTGCTCGAACAGAATAGTTACCCAGCCTATAAAGTTTCACAATTAAAGAACGTCATGAATGGACTTGAGGAGCATGCATGAGTAGATTTGAATGAACTTATATTATTTGGATTTGACTCTGAACTGGATTCATGGACCAGCACTCCCTAATGAGACACGCAAACTCGGTTTCAGACCTCGTCGTAAAAGGAAGTCCTTTGTACTCTTTTCCACTATTCCACTGACTACCTTCCGGAGTTTGTTGCTTTTTCCTCTTCCACACTGTGTACATATTATATGGCAGACACCCAAGGTTTTCCGCATGTACAACGTACTCGATACTCCTGAATAAATCCTATTTTAATGAAAGAGTTCGGACAGTCCAGTGAAGTGTCTATGGAAACAAAAGCGGACTGTGGATGAGCAGCACACTCCATGTAATGCATTTGGAAGGAATGGAAGTGTCACAGGGGAAAAGTAGGAGAAATTGACCTCTGGAGACGGCTCTTTGGCCACACGAGACCAATTTGGTGTCTGAC
The DNA here is from genome assembly GCA_034694305.1 of Protaphorura glebata. Taxonomy (NCBI): domain Eukaryota; kingdom Metazoa; phylum Arthropoda; class Collembola; order Poduromorpha; family Onychiuridae; genus Protaphorura; species Protaphorura glebata. The sequence goes on along the minus strand of JAQFYE010002039.1, from coordinate 8,948 downwards.
CACTCGACACAAAGTGGACAGACGTTTATTGAATGAGAAAGTACCGGGGTTTGAGACCAAGAGGGTTACCTGTCTCTCTATATTTTTTTTGTTCCATCCAACCCTCCCTGATTGGGACCACCATCCATTCTTTATAATACAACCGACACACACTTCTAATCTTTGAAGCTAAGAGTTCAAGTCGGACCTTGGACGGAAATCACTCTCAGGCTCTTTAGCTCCGGAGGAAACCATTTGAGGAATTGATAGAGCTCTACAAACCCCACCAAGTCATAGCCTCACTTTCCTCGATACTTTCTACAACTTTCTTTCAGTTTACACGGACGAAGTGTCGTTTGACTCATCTGCGGGGAAAAGCTCTCAACTTAGTCTAGATGTCTATACAATAACGTGTAAGAGGTTACTTCGACACTATGGTGTATTTTTAGGAGTCATGGTTAACTCACGAATAACGTCTCCAGCACAACTGAAGGTAATTTTCCATTTGATTGAGTCACAGTGTGACATCTCGTTTCTCCTAATGGCGCGGCGAGTCTCATTTATGTCGCTCGCAGCTAAGGATAAGTAGTCAACCCACATGATTTTAGATGACTAGACTACATCCAGGTTCTACTACTCGGTTATTTCCAGGTCTTCTTCCACCGCATTTCTTGAAAAAATGACAAATTCATTCTGTCCTTGTATCCTGTTACGCCTCGTCTTATAATTCACATTACGTACTTTGGAAAGAAAGCCAGGGTTTCAACTTTTTTCAAACGGTATATTCCCCAGGTTTCTCTGAACATAATAAATGAACGCACTAAAAATACAAGCTCTCGTGCGTACGAGTTATTTTTATATTATTCTACCTACATACTTTTAAATTTCCACACTTGCATTTTCTACAAGAAATATTATTGACACCTGCTCAAGGCAAGTATTTTAAATATCTAACACCCGACTATGTAAGTATGCCTATCATGAGCAAGGATCATGAGCACAATCCGAAGATTAATGATTTTGTAAAAAGAACAAGACTGGATGAAACTTTAGAAACTGTATGGATGAAAGTTTATGCCCAATCTACACAACTACTGAAATAAAGTATGTCCTATTTTCTCTTCAAATCTTCGTTTTTTCTAAATTTACACATAATTTGAAAAAGATTTGGGTTCAATATTTTCCTAGGAGCCGAATACCAGCAACCACCATGCAGATGCGTGCACAGTAAATGCGTAGTAAACCACAAATCTGTACAAGAACCTCTGATTCTTACAACCAACGAAGAAACAGTGGGAGTGAATAATATCTATTCATATTTTGTTTGGTTTGACTCGTTCCGTGGACTTTCACTTGGATTCTAACCCAGTGAGAGTTGGATGTAAGAAAAATTGGAAAGAAAAGAAACTGTTGCTCTTGTTTGTTTAGTGGGCGAATCACCAGAGTGGTGAGAATGAGTCTGGCCATGGATAAAAGACTGCTTAGTTTTCCATGACACTTCATACTCTGCCATTTCTGGACGACCACATGCATGGCCGGCACAAATTTGAAGTGGAAGTGGACTTGGAGAAAAGTTGAGACTAAGGATATGAGTATATTTTGTTCCTGGAGAAAATCGCCTCGGTTTACTCTTTCCCTGGACGGACGGGAAGGATATTCATGACTGTTACGTGGCATGACAAACCGAGGGGTCCCCTGGGAGGCTTAACCGATTCAGTCGCCCATGGAGTCATGGACAACCACAGAGACTGGATTCCATGTATATATGGATTGCATGGATGAGATGGATGTATGATTTGGACTAGTATTTCTGGTCGTCGTGGTGCGTAACATTATAAAAGGATTTCCTCGCTCAGGGCTCAGCCAATTTGTCTCTCTTCGACAACCTCAGATCAAGGAGGTAGAGGAAAGACTTTGGCGTAATTTGACATCCACCATACTCTGAAGCAACAGTGGATGTTCGATATGATAGAGAGATAGCTGGGTCTAGACCCGGGTGCCGAGGTACCGAGAATCGACAGACACTCTCACGGACCCACGCCCTTCCCCAAAGAGCCGTACACAAAAACTTTCTCCACTTTAAAGCCACGCAGTGAGTCGTCTCCCTCACTAAATCTATTTCTATTTGACTACGTAAATGCATTTCGAGTCACAGTCACTATCCCACTACAGGCCTCGGCCTTTCTCCGCGTATATGTCATTACAACCAGGAAATAACTTTGATATTACAAAATGGGGCGGCTTGGTTGAGCTCAGCTCAGCTTCGCTTTTTACCGCTACTACTAGCGTAGAGGGCACAGAGTTCAATCACAGGACAGCACCACTGAGATTTGGTTTCCTATCTCATCCAGTCATCCCTTTTCCTCCTTTCGAATCGGACTTCCCTGGGCATCATCGTATTATCCTCCATAAGTCGCTAAATAAACTGACATATGACATTACGTTACACAGGGACTTCTCCGACCATCCCTTAAATGATTTTGTGGGGCTTGAAAGATTAAAAAAGTAAGTTGGCCGTGAAAGAGTCGAACGGGTCCAAAAAGTATTTGCACTCAAAATTATAGCATGGGATGTCGCATGCTTTTGTACCAAAAATCTGGTCTCGACACTGCCAAAATCTTGAAGACTTTTTTTTTAAGAACTCAAAAGTTTGTATATTTACATTATTTCCCCGAAGTAAATTTTCTCTATCCCAATCGTAATGGTGTTCAATTAATTTTGAAAATTAAAATTCATTTCCGATTGGGAACCTACTCGTATATAAGTATACAAACATTTGAGTTTCTTTGTTCCAAACTTTCCAATATAACAGTTCTTATTCGGGTGTAGTTCTATGTCAGAGGTGTTCATAACGAGCGTCAGTAAACGTTATATCTTCTGACTAAATTTTTCTTCCCAGAAACATGTCCAGACCTTGTGGAAGACAGCTAGCAAGACAAGCGGAGGTTTGGCTCTACACCTGTTGATTTTCCTGCACCGTAACTATTTCGAGCCATCGCTTACTGACAGTGGCCTCGAAAATATTGAGCTAGATTTAGCGTATCTCATACTACTTTTATTCACAATCTGCCATTTCCATTTTGACAATCAAAATAGCTTGAATTTTCCGCTACTCTATTTGAATTTTTTTAGATACTTGTTTTGTTTTAATCAAGAAACATGCCGGGACACAGACAGAAGATACATTAGTGGCTGAGATATGTCTCTCACTCACTCACACGCCTCTTGAAGCACAATCGGAACATTACGTACCCAGCATTCAACCCTTTTAACCTGTCAGAATCCCACATTTTTCAAATAGATCTTTCTGTACCGTTCTCATCCTCTTCCGCTCTCAAAAGGAGTGTTATATAAGGTCGCCGTCACAAGGCCATCAGTTCCCGGAATCATTAGTATTTATCTTCAAAAATATTATCGCATTTGGATTATGACCAGCAAAATACAACTAGAATTATTAAAATGCATGCCAGGCATGGCGCTGGTAGCTTCCTAGAGGTTTCTATCCACTGAAGTTCCTTTTGCTCTTACTTCTCAGGTTGACCCAACCAAGGTCAAAATGAAAGGCAGTGCTAAACGCCTCTGAAGATTATGGGGAAGTTTGACCATGCCTTATACGGTATGTCAATTAATGGGAACCAGTCTTTGTTTTCTCCAAAGGAATTTTCTTTTAACCGCGCAGCACTTTAGTTGGGCTCAGCATACCTGCTTAACTAATAACACCTGTCAATTCTGCTATCCGAATACGAATGAGCATGTTATATTTCCAAATCATCTGTCAGTTTTCTCAAAAAATTAATAATGTTTGAACATAAGAGCATTGAATGAAAATGAGTGTACACGAATAATATTTTCCCTTGTAAGTTGTTTTGTACTTCATGCGGCTCTTATTTGGAAAACTTCGACGCTTAGAAATTTGGATTGACTTGGCGAATTTTAATATTGATTACCAAACGGTCCCCCATGTTAAATACTGGGATCATCTTCCTTCATAATTGTTTTCCCAGGACGGCTGGAATCTGATTGAGGTTGTGCCAATCCGCGTCCAGGCTCCTGAAAAACTAATTCCAATTCCTCTCCAGAGTTAAAAGTAAACCCACAGAATGGATCCTACAAAACCGACTTTAAGGTGGTTTACATATCCACCCTTTGTTTCCTTCTTTCCATTCAATCCGAATTTCGGAATGTACATAATGAATTGTCAGGCTGGATTTGTAACCATACAAGTAGAGTATTAAGATGCAAAGTTTGTTGAACAATAGGCATAGCAAAACCTGTCGAGCTATACTCCTAATACTCCTATAGCACTTTGCGATGTACCAATATTTGGACTGGGTATGTGACGGCTCTGAAAGAACTGACCCGATCCCATCACCCGAAAAAAAATTAACTTTCAAGAATTTAGATTTTACTGAGTCAATAAAGAAATATTGTTATAAATTAATTCGGAAACCTTACGAACGCTTATTAATTTAAGAGATGAAATGCGACCTGTCGACCACCTACCAGCCAGCTCTCAAGTCAGGCCGCCTATTTCTACGAGCATTTTTATGTTAAAACAAATACAAGTTGGCTGAGAAGGAGAGCGAATTTTGATATAAGGATAAATGTAAATTTTCACTTTTGTTTTTAATTAAAATTAATCAATATGTGAGTATCGATCCACACTACTTTTAAAGAAACGACTAGGGGAGAACTTGTAAATCTTTAACACAAACATAATATGAGCCTTTGAGCAGTTTTAATTCTTAAGAAAATACAAACTATGTCAACGAAAGTTAGGAGAAAGGTAGGATAATGTAAAACTTTGTAGAAGGATAGTTGAAGTTTTAAATTCATATTCAATATAACAATTTATGCACTTCTATGATACGCATTATTCGCATTATGTATGCACAATGTAATTTTTCCACATAAAAAGACGAGATAAGGAATTCAGTCTTTCTCAACACAGATTTATTCCTAGTATCAGAATAAGAATACGTGTACAAAACCTGCCATCTTATCAGACAAATAATATTATATATCTATTATGTATGAGTCAACTTCTGCACGACAGACCATCATTATAATTATTCAACATGAATCCACAGCTGTTCGTAGTTAAAATACTGAGAAGTAATTAATTCTAAATAATTGAAACCAAGTAAGTATCATGGTCAATAACAAGTGTTGGTTAGCGTGCATAAATAATTATTCTATCTATTAGAAGACCGATATCAAGTTAACTTTTACGTATATTAATGAAATATATTAAGCTAACATTAATTTTTAATTTCAGGGAGCATCGTTCATTTTTATAGTTAATTCATTTTTTGAGGTAGCAAAGGACATATTTAAATCTAAAACCGCACAAGGTGTAACAATATGTCATGTACTTATTGATACACATTATTTTATTATCGTTGCCTATATGAACTTATAAAAGTTGAAAAGTACAAAATCGTTGATCGCGATGTCACAAATCACATCAAAACTGTTAAATTAGTTAAATACAGCCGGTATGCTCAGGGAATAAATTAGAAAACGAGATTTCACCACTAGAGGAATGTCAATTTTTGTATACCTTTCCATGTCGACAAATGGGGACACGGTTTAAAATGAAGAATTCAATATCGATTTAAATTCAAAAACTTACTTAAAATGCATTACATCTCAAATATACATTAAATTTGTAAATCCTTGCCTGATCCACCAACCTTCTAATGAAAAATCATTCCAATTATACATTGTTTCACTAAAATCTTTATCTTAGATATTCTAGTCACTATGTGAATAGAAAGAGTTCGTACACCAAGAATGCTTTACCATGTTTCTATAAAATAAACTTGCATATTAAAATCTGTACTGCAATACACAAAAATACTCATTCGAAAGCTGTACAATCAGTCTTCTCTCGTTCTCTCCGTAGCCATTCAAACAACTGTCCAGAGGAATTTTGATTTTAATGAAATGCCTTGGAAGATCTTGCTGGTCATTGTATGTACAAATTCAGCAATAAAAAATACGTATTTTTTTTACATTTAAAAATATATTTGTACTGATGGTAAATGGGCGGATAGTAATGCATTATTCGCCTGCCTCGTACGCTGACTTCCAAATGTCGACGAGGCAGACGGAAGAATGAAATCTGTAGAAGAGAGTGAGTGGAAGTGTCATATGACTCAAGAGTGTCCAAAGAATACTTCCATAAAATGAAATCTGTTCATGTTGTGCATACGCGGACTTGATTTCAAATGTCTCAATCACCCACATTGCAATGTTGCAGACAATGAGAAATGTAACCAGTTCTCTCCCGGGTTTCTGTTGACGAAGTTTTTCCGTGTTACTACACCGTCGAAGTCCATCTATAATGCAAGGCGTTTGTAGAATCACCTGAATCACCTGTCACAAACAAACAAATCAGCCCATGTAGTCAACCATTTTCTGAGTATCGAAACTACATGGTGGTTCCACACCTGGGTGTCGCCAAAAATGGAACATTAATTTTTTAGAGAATTTGAATTAGGATTTTCTGAGCGTTTAAATTCAGTATCTTGCGCGTGGAGCAATTGCAAACTAAAACCCTCTCAGTTTTCCTGGTAATTTTCACTCTGCCTATAAACTTCAGTGACTCTCTCCGCGTTCACAATTTGTAATGTGTGATTAGTCGCTTTAGGGATTCGACATTATATTCTTTACAGGTCAAACTTGGGTGTAGGTGATGGGTGAGGTAAATTCCGATGTACCACCCTGTATCCTACTGTCACGTGGAGAAGTGTCCGATTCCCCCTATGACAAGGAACGACGAAATGATTGTGAAACTTACATGTTCCCGTTCTGCCTGAAAACATGCAAAATTAATTGATGGGAGAGGTGAAAGTCGGGTGAAAGTGATTTTAAAATAAGATGGGTTGATTCGGAAGAAATATTTCAATGTCTGATTCCAAGTGTGTCTTTTTTCTTCGTATTAACCAATTGTACACACTATATTATCATATTACAATGGAGATAGGGACACGCGATTGGGGTTGAGACAAACTAAGTAGTGTTATAGTACAGAAGTAAGTAGTGGATTAAGAAGGTTTCCTTGTCTACTAGACTCTACTCCAGTCCTAGCTTTGAAGTTTTGCACTAAGTTCTTATTTATTCTTCTATACTCACTCCTTCAGAAAATGGACTTGGAGTTTTGGAGTGGAGAATGGAATGGAGACGAGAGAGAGAAAGCAGAGAGAAAGGAAAAACAATTGTAGTACACAAAAGACCGCTCTGAATCAGCTTATAATGGAGGACAAAAGTACACACACACAAAAAAACCTCATGAAAGTTCAGCTTCAGGGAAAGTTCAAAACTAGTCAGAATCAATAAAAATAAGACCGAGGGCTTAATAATGCAGGAGGTGGAGCATGCAACATTTCCTCGGACAGGCATACATAACCTTTACACACACCCCCTGTAATTTGTCCAGACTTCAAACCAATGCATTAATAATTAGTACTTCCCTTGTAAAATACTTAAGTTGGGCTTCTGGGAGGTCTAACACTACATTACTGCACTTGGATTATGCACCACTTTTCAGCGCGAAGTGCATTTTCTTGATTTTTGAATCGTCGTGAGCTGACAAATTTTAAATTTACGAGCTTCTGTCTTCTTACATTGATTTACGGATTTAAGGTACACATGATGAGTACGTCAGTTGTCTTGTAAGATAAACCGTGAAACCTGTAATAAGCGCATAGTCGATGCCGATTGACACAGAACAATTAATTTTGTCCTCATGGTTTCTGAGAAAATTCTCTACAGCCTGATGTCTGCAGGGTGATCATCCATACTATTTTGACGATGAATATCTTATTAGATGTAAGAAATCCCCCCCCCCACCCTACTATCCTCCCTTCTAAAGTTTGGGTCGAAATATCGCCTTAACCCTTCAATTTTGATATCTGCCCTCCTAATGAATATTTTTTTACCTGGAGCGTGCAAACGACAATGGCGAAGTAATCTTGATGTGCCATTGCAGGGACGACTGTGAAAATTGTGTAGAGAAAGAATGACGGAAGACAAAAGAAAAGGAGCAAATCATCAAGAAGAGAGACAGGATGCATATTAACATCCAGTTTTGTAATTTGTCGATAGGCAACCAGGACAGTGATGATCATGAGGATGAGAAGGACAGCTTGAGATGTCAAGTTGACCCACTGAGCAGCAAACCCGCTGCTGGAATCATCCAAGGCAATATAGAAAATGATTACACTGACAACTGTGCCGACGAGGACGAGGAGTCCGGCAAATAGACCTTTGTTGGCCGAGTGGCAATCCGCATGAATCACCAAATGGTTCGTGAAACTTGCAGGTGGAAAGTCATTCTCTTCTGTGAAAGATTGAAGTCGAAATCTTCTTCTTCGACGACTTTCCTCTCCTTTCCCGATGTTCTGCCACATTATGAAGAGGACACCAACTGAAATGATTGAAGCTTTAGTCAAAACATGCCAATTCTTTCAGAGTACTTCATGTGTCAAAATCTTACCGATGAGAATGCTGTACTCAATGCTGAATGGGTAGAGGTATGGAGACATTTTGAGGACTAGCTCTGAGATGGGTGAGAATTCCACACAAGGATCATAAAATGATGCAATGGCTGACGTTGCGTTCAGAAAGTCAAACACAGTGTCATGGCGCTCTGAAACAATATTGAATCTCACCAGGTTAAAATTTGGGAAATTGTAATTAAATTCATAAGAAATCAGACTTTGATTCTTTCGCATGTAACACAAATGATTCTCACATATCTTAGTTATCCAAAAATAAAACTATTAGCATTGGTTAAGTTTAAATAGATGGAAACGTATTTTCTTGAGATGGAAACGTATTTTCTCTAGATGACAATCTAAAAACTTTACCAAATGCCAAAATTTTAAAAAAAAGTGTTTGTGATAAACTACTTAATGATCAATTGGAAAGTGCTTGTACAGTTTTGGAAACTGATCTACACA
>JAQFYE010002038.1:0-19645 GCA_034694305.1 Protaphorura glebata | reverse complement strand
AGGAGAGAGGGGTGGTGGGGCGAGGTGTGGTGAATTTGCAGTGCGGTGGTACGATGTTTGAGGGGAGGCCACATTAAACTTGGAAATGGAAACGCCAAGAGTTAATAAACAAGGTCGCTCAACTTACCAAGAGTATGACACCCTTGAGAAGGTTTTGGGAATCTAGACCAATTCGAATCAATTCATCGCTCAACCTATCGAAGGTCTGAGGGGTGAGTTTATTAAGAATACCTCGAACCTGTAGGGAAGAATAAAATCAATAAGTTAACAATAACAACAACAGTCCAGTTTCAAATAGAAAAGTAAGACAATTTTTTTTAAGTTATTGTTTCACGAACTAATTTCTGAATCTGTCTCAGCTAAAATTCCGTCTTAAGTTGACCGAATTATATGAAAAAGAAGAGAGAACAAAGTCCCAATCAAAAATAACTTAAATGAAGTTTTTAGAATGGAAGTTGAAAGAATAATAATAAATGATTACTTTTCGGAATTTCTCATCATCGCTATTTTCTGGAAGTGCATCTCGTTTAGTAGCAGAAGGCGGAACCCATCTTTCAATGGTTATGGATTGGGAGCGTGTCTCGTCCCTGAATAAAAGACATATACCAAATAGAAAGAATCTTAATTTTTTATGCAACTTATGTTTTTATTGAAAGTGTTGAATGGATTTGCGGTTCAAGTAATAAATAATGTGTAGCTTTCCAACTCACCTGCCTCCTAAAATACGAGAAGCACTCCCTGCAAACATAGACATAAAAAAACAAATTTCAGAATTATTGAAATACAAATACAATTACGTATTTGTATATGTAATGTTATAACAGTAATACTATAACATTGAAAAGAGTTACTCTTTTCATTTGTCATAGAAATTGGCCAGACCAAGACAAAGGCATAAGCGCGGGGGATTCGAAACAGTGCGTCATCATAGGGAAGAGAACAAAGGAGAAAAGAAATTCAATCGAACGTACGTACGGGCAGTGCAATTAATTGTAGAGGTTATTTCAAATTTTAGTTCTGAATTAAATTAGAATTTTTGAAATTCAAATGTATATTTCATTTTTCCAGAGCGGGTAAAAAATGGCGGTTAGTTAGAAACTTCTGGAGGAATGGAGAACAGGAATTCAGGGACGGACGGTAACAACTCCTGCTCCTCAGTATCCGGAACTTGCTGTTGTGTTGGAGTGGAATAAATTAATGAACTGACAGGTCAGGCAGTGTTTCCTGATAGACAATTTTGTAAGTTCTATTTCCATTCTGTTAACACATGTTAAAAAATACCAAAAATTCTTCCGGGGCGAACTTTGCTAAACTAATAGGTATATTTTATTTTTTCTTATTAGTGTACTGTCGGCGTCGCAAAACTTTCATCAAAGACTCGCTAATCATGCGAGTGGTCTTGTCAACCCTAAAAATCGTCTACTCTACCCCAAGGCAACTATCGCGGGATTAATGTACCAAGGAGAGAAGCCCCTACTGCCATTGGTCAGAATTTCATCACGGACGCCAGAACAGAAGAAATTCTAGCTAATGGATTAACGGAGAGTGGAGCGACGCAGCCACGAGCACTTGTGGCTACGAGCCTGTGGATTTTACAACTGCAACCCCGTACATGGATCCGGCAGCCTCAATTTTTAATTACATTATGGAGTATTTATTAATTATTTAATTTCCTTACCTTGAACTGCCGACCCTTCCGTTGTTGGTTTCTGGGACACAATTTTTAAAAAATTTAAGCCGGAGACTAAGGGGAGAATTGACAAACTAATTTTGCCGGCTCAAAGTTGCGAGTGGTGGGTTTCAGCAAAGACAAACCTGAACAACATAAAAAAGCAAAAACAATTAGTCACATTCTCGAGTTCGATTTAGAAAGAGTTGTCACTAAGAATAAGTTTTTCGGAATTCGGATAGTACTTGGACCCATGATGACAATCACCACAGGTTATATTTAACTTGTGAGGGTCGTACAAAGAGTCGTATTATTAGTTAATTTATTCGACACTTGAAAGTGCGCTAACGTAATTTTCGAGTGTACCTCGTTATGTACTTCTGATACTGGAGTTTAAAGTAATGGAATAAAATGTGGTAAAATCTGTTTGGATGCACAACTTACCAAGTTTCGATAATTATTGAGAGTACGATAAAACTAAAACCTGACCAAAGCTTCACGATTCTGTTAAATCTCAAAATACGTTATTCGAAATAATCGTATCAATCTATAATTAACTGACTCTCCGTAACCCCCTCTCGCAACTAAGGCAATTTAATAATTTTAAAAATCACTTTATTATAAGCATGACACATGCACACCTTCCTGAAAAGCGCGCTGGTCATAAATCCAACATTTAAACCGCAGAAATAGCAACAACCAAAATTTGAATAACCTCTGTTAAACTCAGTTCCCTGATTATACATGCTTGAGAATTTATCAAGACAACTCAAACTTTAAACGATACCCGTTCGTCAGACTACCTCGTTAGACTAACACTAAGATATTTGCAATTCTTAGATATGATAACTCCATAGAATTAAAAACTAATCAACCGAACTATATGCCCACTCCGTCTGCGTACAATACTCTTGTTATTGTTAGAATCTAACATTCTATTCTATAACATTCTAACATTGAGATCTAACAGTTAGATCTCAAATATCCGAGACAAAATTAAACACGGCAACCTCGTATTCGTTCTATAGCAATAAATAATGGGCGGAAATCAAGTCTGACAATCATGAGGTCAGGTCAAAGGGTCTAGAATATTAATTTTCATCGGATTCAAAATCAGACAATTTTCGTTTCATCCTCGTTCGTTTCGCAATACAAAACGCATTGTGTAAAGTAAATCCCTAACTTTTTATTTATGTCAATCAGAGCCTGGAATCCAACATCCAACTCAACCGGAATGCAATGGTGAAATAATTTCTACATATTCCATACGTACACTTGTTACCAACTTCGACGATTTTCCTCCAGGTCATATTAAAGTTGAAACGTCTACAATTATTTCTTTGAGTAACATCAGTAATACTTTGAATCATATGAATGGACACGAGAAAGTTTGTCGGGTGTTTTTGAAATTGATGATAAGCAAGTTGAGTATTGACTCACTTGACTCATCAGACATTCAGACATCGTTAAATATGTTTAGTCAAGTAATTCGAGGGCACGTTGGACACTAAATCTCTTCCTGCTTTGATAACCAACAAACCAGCCGTTTACACTGTTGAGCAATTTTGTCCGGTGGTTCAAAGTGAGGCGAAATGTGAGAAGTCACAGTACAGCTGTACGGAGTGATCTCTGCAGTTCTCTGCACTCATTTTACGTCTATGTTAAACAGTTATCTGTTACTATAAGCCAATAAGGTGTCAATCCGTTGGTTTTTGGATAATTCGTTAGTCAGCTTTCATTCCTTAGCCTTTCTCAGAATATAATTCTAATAACAACAGCGATGAATGCGGCATGCATACACTCTGTGCATGATTGGTCTTGGCCTCTTGGCAAATGACTAATTTCAAGAGAAACCAATCATAACTTGCAGTAAAACATATAGAGTTATAATGTCAAAGAAAGACACGTATGTCACGTAATTTGTATTACACGTAATGTGGACGTTACCTAACTATAGAATAATATTGAAAATAATGCTGACATTTCCCGAATTTATTGAACCGGTCTAAGTGCTTTAAGTAACACTAACCTCTTCAAGGCATCGATAAACTAGACTAAATAATATTCTGCGGTGTGTGTTAGACCATCCAGATTTCTCTAAATTTCAAAAATAATTACATAGGACCACAAAACCTACTTAGGAAAATTCTATTAGAATTCAAGACAATCAACCCAGCCATGTAGATAAAAGTTACCTGGTACGATTCGGACATCCACCTTGGTCAACAAACGGTTTACCTGTAGCAGTGCCGCTTAAAACGTTCACTTTATACGAGAATTGCGTTGAAATGACTGTGGTTTGGTTAGGACAGAAGACAGAACAGTCAAGTAAGTAAGGAGACGACGGTCAGGTAGGAGTAAGTAGAACGGTTCAAGGTTTTCATTTAATGTGAAGAATGGGCGGAAAAAAGGTGGATCACACCCTAAACTTCAACTTCAACTTGAACACGCTAACGACGCTAACACTGCATTCCATTCCATTCCTTTACCGAATGAATGGGTATGAGTGACAAAAAAAAACTACTAAAAAACAAGGTCCTGTAGGAATAGAAATGCTTGTGATGGGAGGAGAAGACTTGGTTAACTACTCGTAAGCCACCTTCTCATGAGGGAAATACACGAAGAGAGAAGAGAAGAGACGGAGATAAATGGTAAGAGGGCAATGGCCTTTTACATCTTCCATCTCTATATAGCACTTCTGTTCAACTCGTTGTACACAGTGTGAGGGATTAAAAATCATTCCCTTGTAAATAAAATCCATGTAACTCGCTGTACAAAAAAACAGTCTTCTCAATTCAGACCTAAACAACTAAACATTCAGGGTATTTAGTATTTAGCATCATTCACGAAAGTGTTAATAAGGTTCGCCGTTCTTAGGAGTTGGACGCATCAACACAGAGGTCATTCTACCCTCAGATTTCGCCTGCTATTATGAATTCTAAGATGAAAGCTATGAAACTAGTTGCCGTGCCGGTGCCCCGTGCCGTCAAACTTAAAGCTCTAAAAGACAGCTCCAGGATCCACAATCCATAGTTCCATAGTCTCAGATGATGTAATTTTGAATTAAGATGATATGGAGAAAGAAAACCTCAGCCTGAACTTTGAACTTTGAACTGAAGTACTACGAGTGTGAACATTGCATGGAAAATCTTCGACAAGGAAAACAATTAAAACTGGTAGATTGTAAATCGAAATTTTTGAAATTTGGAAAGAGCGGGGCGGACAAATACACAAGTTGTGTAGTAGTAAGAGCTCTAAAACAATACACGAGTCGTTAGAACATTCCGATAAATACCGCGTGTGCGTATGCAAGTACAGTACATCAATGAACCAGACTCTTGTCATGGTATAGTTATTTGAATTAAAATAAAGTTAAAAAACTGAAATAGTTGTGCTCTCATTTAACAGTTTCAAAGTTAATCAGTTCTTGAGTAATCAATCAGCATGGAGGAATTTGTATTACATATCCACTCAATATCCAACAGGAAAGAGGGTAATGAATTCATTACTCCAATTATAACGCATACGGCATACATAGTGTGCAAAATTCACACAGCAGATGCTTGCTGTCTGGCTCTGACACATTACATTTCTACTTCTAGCCTGTTTTTAAAAAGTTGGCTAGAAATAACATAAAGTCAATGCTTGATGCTGGTGCTGGAGTCAAATCAGAACAAAAACCTTGGGAATACGTATAACCGTGCCTTCGCACGTCCATAGCGTAGTTGATGATAAAAACAGGAACTGAACTAGGAATACGACTGTGCTAACTCTGACGTGATGCATAATATTTAATTGCGCGACAAAAAGTACGATTATCTACGTCCTTTTTCTCACGATAAGCATAAGTCCAAACAATAATTTCTCTAAACAAAAACTCATAACTCTCCCCAGTTTAGTCTAGCCTCATTGAGTTGAGTCATAATAACATCATTTATCGTTGTTTTTATGAATATTACTTTTATATCGTTATGTAATTTCAGAGGAGTAATAGAAAGTGATCAAGTACCCTACACCAATAATATTTTCCTTTCCAACGCATTCGTCCAATCCAAATAAAAACTATACACAGACATGAACTCTGATAATCTGTAATAGGGCCCAGCCAGTATCCAATAAAAGGCGGCCGCAAAGTCGACAAGACATGGAGAAGTCAGACGAAAAATGAGCGGTTTGATCCGGTTTCCCGGATTCGGATCTCCAGAAATACAGACCGCGGAAAATAGGTTATATGTTTTACAGTAAAAAGTATTCCTCAACTTACTAATATGAATGACTGGTCTACTCCAATTTTCCTCTTTGGGAAAACTGGAGAAATCAAACTTTCACCCGGTCTATTAGCACTCTACTAAATTCTGACCTAAGCCAGAAACTAATTGTTAACAAACTCAGACGACAATGTAACACTGAATTCTATAAACTCTAATGCGTTCTCAACCTCCTGTACCCTCCCATCCCAGCCAGTTCACGTCCTTGTCTTTTTTCAGTCATATTTCTTTGTGTACGAAGGCATGCATTCCTGCGTCCCATTTCCAAGTTCCGGGGGAACATGTCAATTTTGTTTGTCAATTTTTGAGTTTCCAGTACTCCGCTCTAACCTAATTGAAAAGTCGAGAACCCTTGGATTTTCAGGTAGCAGGAAAAGAAACCTGATACGTTTATTTTACATAAATAACAACAACAGCATACTATACTTCGACTACAGAACGTTCTTTCCGAAATATTTATAGGTTTACATTTTACTTCACAAAGTCTAGAATTCTTCTTAAATTATGTTAATAATAATAAATGCGTGTCGTTCAAGCAAAATAAGTAATAGATTCTACTCCACTAGATATTAGATGTTAGCGGAGAAGAGAGAATCACTATTTACTAGCTCATTTTAATGCCTGGGGAATTTCATGGTAATTTTACAGTAAGTGCAGAACATGGTGTATGGTAGATACAGTACACGCAAGCTCACCTACTAAGCCCTATTTCTTTATTTCCTAGACTGTCTTGTCATGGGTTCAGTTGTGTGATATTTACAACCTAAACCCCATGATTACCTTCTTCAAGGATCGGACACCTGGTATTAGCAGTAAGCATCTTAAAGTACCTTGAAAAGGAATAACGGAACAATTTGGAATGGGTGGTGACGTTGCGTGCTCTAACCTTTACATTTCTAACGTACATCATAAATGAAACTAAAATGCCAACATTTTCTAAAAATTTGAAAGGGAAAACGAGCAGAATGGTAGCACAACAAGCAATACTTTATTTTAACTCTTATATTCTGCCATAAGTTTGTAACTTTTAGACATTTCCATCAGAAAGAATATGACCGTTAAAATGATCCCTTGATTGTTGTGTTACCATTTCTTTTTTTCAAAAAAAGTTATGAATTTCGAATAATCTATAATGTACTTAAAGAAGTACCCCACACCCGCAGTACACTAATGATTACTGATACCATTCCGACTTTCGAGATATTCATATAATTATAATAACATTTTAAATTTTAAGCACATAATCGCTGGGACTGTAAGGACTAACGTCTTGGCAATGGAAAATTCCAGGACTAGAATCGGTACGGCACGGACGTGATACCAACCAACAAATATTAAAAAAAATCGGCGGGGAAAATTCAAATTCTGATGCTTACGTCAACCTTCTTTGTACAAAAAGATTACCAACCGCCAAGTTTCATAACATGCCGCATTAGTCTGTACTACACGAAAATATAATGGAATAAGAATAACCCTGACTCTACAGTACATAACTTGTTTTCCGTAGAAACACTAATACATGTACTATGTAGGATGGCAGGTAGGTGCCCTTGTTTTGTTTTTTTTTATTATTTACGCCTTTCTTTACCACACAGAACCTACTCTACCGTTCTACAGTAGAGTAGTTTTACTATTCTAGAACTTTTACCTACTCATGCCAACAACAATTCTACGTACTAATATTCTAATCATAACTCTTCAAGTTATACACATGACGTGATCTGTACTGCTGTGCTCACAAAATCCTGGATGATGTGGATTGTGGACGTATCTCTCACCTTGCCTTTGATGTCGAATGGTTTCTCTATTGCGACATTACATTTTATGTACATTACTTTCATTCATCCCAATAAATAAAAAATAATTTAACTATAGCCATAACCATACCATAGCCTATACCTAATCGTCACCATTCAATCCATCCGTGTCCAAAAAAATTGGTTCTCATCAAACCTAGAATTTGTAACTTGTATGAAAGCAATGCACTCGAATGATGACTAACTTCGGTGGAATTAACCCTACCAACCACATATCAGTCACCTTTTTAGATTAAGAAACTGTAGACTACATGATAGGGGATGCAGATGAAACTTGTACTTTGAGATGAGCGATGACACTAAAAAATATTGAGTAAATTTAGTTGGAATACGAATATGTGACGCAAGTTTAGAGCCTTTAGAGGTAACAAAAATGACGTCATATTTCAATTCCAGTGATTCCATTCCATTCCGAACATGTGACTTATATATCCTTTATGCAAAACGTAATAATATGTACGTTTATCACTAAAACTACAGCAGCCAATCGTAAACTGATCGAACAAATAAGTATGAGTCATAAACTCTCACACGGCGGTTGCACGCCATGCAGTCAAATTCAAATCAAAACAAATTCCTGGCTCAATCCGTCTATCTTTTCTAGTTTGTCTGCCAAAATTCTTGTTGGAATGGAAATGGAAAATTACCCAACCATCGACCGTTTATCGTCCCGCTTTACTCGTAACTCGTGTTTGTCTGACATAGAAAGTTAACGTCTAGAATTATAATAATAATGGAATGAAATGAATGAATGAATGAATGAATGAATGAATGAATGAATGGAACAAAGTATGCGGATGTAATTAAATAAAAAATACGATTATGCGAATAAATAGATGCGAGGACTACGACAGAACTAGAAACAAAAGATGTCTGGAAATGGCAATGAAAAGATTAATAAAGAAAGCTTTTGGCTTACCAACCAAGTTTGACACTGACGGCTTGGACAATTTAGTGTTCGATATTTCTCCCTCGGTAGAAGAATGCAATTTCATGTGCTATTATTATGGATTATGGAGGTGATAGATAACCTTCTAAAATTAGTGATAAATCTTATTGTATTTTGTTATTCTACGTTGGAACACCAACGTGGGTCTGCCACACAGGTAAACCTAATCATTTGCTCACCAGAATAACTACTGTTTAATTTAACTGCAGAAGAGTCTTAGTCTTAGTACGGGAGTGCAGAATTGTGCAGTATCATCCATTAAGAATGATTCGAAAATTTAACATTACCCACAAGTTAGGGTGACCAGAGGTACTGCTTTCGGCAGTACTATACTGCTTTCGAGTTTCAAAAAATGGTCATTTTTTCACTTTTGACCCCCCCTTTTTGGAGTTTTTGATAAAATATCGATTTTGACCCCCCTATTTCAAAATTGGATACTGCTTTGGGCCTGAGAAATTATGGTCACCCTACCACAAGTCTAAAACTTCAATTTCATCAACACGATATGAACAGGGAACTGGTGCCTGGTGTTGGGTGTGTGTAGAATGAAAATTCTGAAGGATTTTAATTGGCAACTCCTATCCTACTGATACTGATACTGAACAATTCTCTCCGATGGGACGACGGGAAAGTTTTTCTTTGTCGACACAATATTTCAAACCCTACCGATATGCCAATCTACACTGAGTTCTACAATGTTTTGAGTCAAATGCTCGTAAATGGAAAGAATGACCATTGCTGATCTACAAATTAAATTGATGTCAGGCACTAATTCGCAGAATTCGCTGCAGCCCCTATGAAGAGTCGTCGCTCTGTAAACTTATGTTTGTCCGAAATTCTTAATGACGGACTGATAAAGTCAAGACAATAAATCATCTCATCGGGAATTTGGTTAAACCATGAACTAGTCTAGTTGGAATTTTGAATTTGTTGGATTTTGATTTTGAACTCACCTGAAGAAATGGATGAGAAAGGAGTTTGTTTCTGTTTACAGATGTAATAAATTATTCAAAGTGTTTGATAGATTGCGATTGTGTTCTGGATGGTTGGACTTGGTCGTTGCCGTCGTCCGGTCGGGGTCAGTGTCCCGTGTCCGTATCCCTCTGAATAGATGGATTAGTATTGATGGTGGACGACCGCCAAAAATAAACGTCTTTTAATATTTTGTGACTGACTGATCACTGATGAGTGGTTAGTAGCAAAGCACACTGATATTTTGACTGAGTGTCTGTCCCTTTTATGTCTGAATTAGATGAAAGGTCAAAGAAGAATTGTTGGATTGTTCGGAGGAGCGAGTGAGTCAGTTTGGGCTTGGGCAATGGCCGTCCAGAAAGTACAGTGCGAACAGGAACTGAACTCAGGAGTGTGATTTGTGTTTACGAATGAAGCGAATGCGAATGAAGGGGAGGGGAGAGTCCGGGCTGGGCTAGGGGTGCCTCCCAATCCCCCATCTCTCAACCTTACGGTTCCGTCCTGTCTGCGCCGTGACTTGAACCACAATCCTCTCACACTCGTCCCTCACCCATTTCCATTGGCCAATCCAACACTCTAACCACTTCGCCGAGATGTCAGCTCATGCATCCTACCGGAATACCAATCAACTATCCATTTCTCAAATAACGGGCCGATTAGCGAATTCGATTGTCAAGAATCTCAAGAACAAAGACAAAGACTGAACGCATAATTCCGTTTGAAAATTTCGAAATTCTGTCTTCCATTATAGCTTTTCTTTCCGGGTTTTTTGAAATGGAAATAATGTTAAGAACAGACTGATCTCAAACTTTTCCACGATTGGAATATACGGTCGTTCACCGGGTTTCCAAAAAATCCTACCTATTTCTTCGAAATCGGTCGGAACCAGAGAGTTCATCCTGGTCTATGGATTAGGATTATTAATCCGGATTAAGATTAATTAATCATTCACCACAAATTTCACCACCACAAATTGCATAATAATCCCGACGTTCTATTAAAATTAATGAGTTAGCCCAAACTCCAAACCTGATTTCAAAATTAATCTTTACTTGGGATTAAGGACTAATATAAATCCGGATTAATATCACAATCGGGAATAACTACAGACTACAGACGACAGACGACAGTTGTAATGATGAATGTATGCGGAGTATCATACTTATTATTCTTTTGTCCCAATTTCTGAAAGTAAACAAATGCACTCCGCTCGCCACATCAAATTCCTGCTAATTAGGTATCATCATAAGGGTATTCTCAGCTTACTAAAAAGTTCCTGGAGATTGTGAAGTAATAAGCTCACACAAACACTTGCTTTATAGAATTTTTGAATCAAAGAAGAATCAAAGAAGCCTGCCACGGATTCTGCTATAATGAATTATTGTTAAACTGAAATTCAGAACGTCGACGCAGCAATTAAATGATTTTTTTCGATGGTTAATCTATAACAACGTTATTAATCCGGATTAGTGATACCTGTGGAATGTAAAACAATCAATGAGGAATGAGTTCTCCACCCTGCATTCTTGGGCAATTGAATTTGAATGTTTACACCATAGAAGAGTGCACAGAGCTTCACTCTGGGCGCGATATATGAATAAGAACACCAACGATTGATTTAATTTTATTACAAGCTTTCTAAAATTCTCAATCAATTTTATTTCGGATACCTTCTGCTATATTTTGTAAGAACAAAGAAGTTGAGGTAATTAGAAAATCCAGCCATGTCGTACATGATTCCACATCTTCACAATGGGTGGCAAGTGGATCAAGCAATTCTCAGTGAGGAGGACCGAGTTGTCGTAAGTCATATATTTTATTCAAAATTCCAAGAAATTACTCAGTGTTCTAGTACAATCCTAGCAAAACCATTGTGAGAAATATGTAGAAATAGTTGAGCTAGTGACTTCTAGGTTGCCAGGTAATACCAGGTAATACTAGTTTTACAGAACTTTCGCCATAATATGTGTCTTCGTAAACCGTATCATACAATTGGTACTACTTTCGTATTTCGAAAACTTAATGGCACTATCATGTTTTTCATTTACTACTTAATTAAGCATATGAGCGATATGTGTATATGCTGTTTTGATCGAATGTTTTGTATTTGAAATTCTGAAGATACATACACATTAGCATTTTAGAGATTAGACATAGTATTGTATTATGTAGGACAAATATGTATTTTATATGTGTCTTATAATTCTTATTTAACAGGTAATCCGATTTGGACATGATTGGGACCCTACATGCATGAAGATGGATGAAGTTTTATACGGTATTGCCGAGAAAGTAAAAAACTACGCCGTTATATATCTTGTGGACATCTCAGAAGTTGCAGATTTTAATAAAATGTAAGTAAAGCAGAGTCTTACGAAATGAATTTATGACTATTACAGGGTTTAGCGCTTATGCGAGTATGTTCACGCAAATGCGATTTTGAATATATATATTTCACAATCCTATTATTTTATTTGAAGTTTTAATGGAAGCTGGTAACCTGTGTGATAGTGGTTCAGCCAACATTATGAGGTGGAAGAATCAGAATTTAGTAAACGATAATCAAAACACAGACGTCCTCCCACTTGCATAAAATAAAAATATTTGAAGTGAATTATTTTACAGTTTTGTGAAGTTGCGAATGTATCGAAACGAAATAGTCGGTAATCGAAATAGTACCAATATTTTACAAAGGAATTTCATTATTCATTATATTTTTCTCTCCGACATCTCCTTCAAATTTTTCGAACATAAAGAAGGATTCCAAAAACCTCAGTTTTATCAGGGTCCAAAAGTGACACAAGCATGCGGTAAAGATGTTGAGTACCTACTAACCAAAAATAGTATTAAAGTCGACGAGTAGTTTTCACGTGCAGTTTTCTTTATATTAGAGATATTCATAAACCCGTCGACATCTCTGTTGAGTAAAACTGCCATCAAAAACACGAATCTCGATTGAGTGTGAGCTGAAGTTTCACCGTTCAAGATAGCATAGTGGACTGTAAACTCAAAGTTATCAACAAATTCGGAAACATGTCGGCCGCAAATCTTTGTTTGTTAATGCGATTTGAATTATATTAAAATTTATATTTATCAAGTATTTTATTTTATTGTATTTATTTATTGTATTAAGTAATTTATTACATTACTTCGGCAAAAGGGTCGAAAATACGCTATTTTTACTGAAATGTATCGTAATTTATTTTTTATTGAGTACTACATGCCCGAAATCGCCTAATATAAGAAGTTTTGAAACTATATCGAAAGAATAAATTTAACAGTCTTCTAAAAACTATTTTGAATTTATTCCAGGTACGAATTGTATGATCCGTGTACCGTCATGTTCTTCTTCAGGAATAAACACATTATGATTGATTTGGGGACTGGAAATAATAACAAGATCAATTGGGCTTTGGAGGACAAACAGGAAATGATCGATATTCTTGAAACAGTTTACCGAGGAGCTCGGAAAGGACGGGGTTTGGTGGTCTCACCAAAGGATTACTCCACCAAGTATCGCTATTAATTACAATTTATCTTCTAATTCAATAAGATTAATTCAGCTGTACTTGTTCATCTTTTTTGTTCATATTTGGTTTTTGCGAGTAATAAATTACACAAAGTTTCTCATTGAATTCTTGGGTATTTATTAATATATATGCATATTATATATATTGACTTTTTTAAGATATTAGTATTATGTCGGATACATTGTTTTGTTTTAATTGTGGTCATCAGAATTTTGCACAAATCTACATCACATGGGTTTGACTAATATGTTTAGTTCTTATTACAGGCATGGAGGCAGGCATTTAGATTTGGACAGGGAAACAGGAAATGACAGATGGTTCGTTAGTTTAAAGCCAAGAGTTTTGTATTCTTCAAATAATACATCCGGCTGTCAAATATTTTACTTCACATTTATTCCCATGATCGTACGAAATCATTCTGTCGTATCACGGCAATTAAATCTGATCTGTACATCTATGCATACACCTAGGACTACAACAGTCACGAACACAATACGTACATACTTTTACATCATTTTCGGTTTTTCTCTCACAAAATGTTCACAATGGATTACAATATTATTAGCAAGAATAGTGACAAGTATTTTATCACGGGATACTTACTTAGTGGAACGCAATTAGCACACGATTACTACTAAATATTTGTATTTCCAATTACACCGAGTCGAAATTAAGTATTTGGGTGTGAAATAAAGCACATAATCACAGAGAATGAAAAGATGATAAGAAATTAACTGAAAAAATATGTAAACATATTGATACGAGCTGCTATTCATTCCTCCTTTATAGGTGAGGAAACATTGTTACAGTAATACTTTACTTTGTTCTTGAGTCGATAATACTTTTGAGAGAATAAAATTCGACTGGGTTTGTTAAACGTCTGGCAGGATGTCTGGAATTATGTACTTGCACAGCTCTTGCTCCGAGGACACAAAAACGACCTTGCTGACCGTATTTTCATCAAGCCTGCAGACAGAAAATACGTACACAATTAATTAAACTTGATGACCCACAAATTGATAGCTGACTTTGACTAAACTTGAGTTTGTTTTTCGAACTAGTTCACTTGTTTGCAATAGGCAATTTTGAAAAGTGGAGTTACATATCACTCTATTGGGAATTTTTAAAATGATATTTACCATCCTTTGATGACTGCCCAACAGCCTTGGAAAATTCCTGGTGCATTATAAACGAGACAAACACCAAGTCTCTCAGGGTAGTGTCGAGAAAGAAGCCAAATTAAGTTTTTGATCATTTGATAGTCCATGCAACCAAGACCGAAGTCCTTCAGATCGAATATGATACAGAGATTGTCAACCACTTCTTCGAAGCACTTCTTACAGGCTTGTTCCTATAAAATCATGAACATATATACATAAGTTGAGAATTATGAATTGTACTTAATAGTGAACCCCGTCTGAGCGACCAACTGCAAATTCGTTAGAGTGTCAGAATTTCGCGACCAGTGTTGCCCCCCCCCCATAGTATTTATGGGCACCCACTACCCACACGACTTTGTGATTTGGGATTGGGATGATCTCAGTAATAGTCGGTCACACATTCTATAGCCAAATATTTGAGTGGTCACCTCGTACAAGTTTCACTTTAGTATTTTATTAATTTTTATTTAATTACAAGGCAGGAGACAATGAACTGAGTCAATTGTTCGATATCTCGGTCGTTCACACTGTGGTGTTTGGCTGGAATGTAGATGACTGGACGCCCTTGCATGTCCCGGTGTTTCAAAACGATCGCTTTTTTTGCATTCATTTGTGTCCGAATTAGCTCGTTGTCCTCTGTTAGAGTATCCACTTGGTACTCTTTTCTCCATTTATTAGTCTTCAAGATTTGCTAGAAAGAGATCATTATTCAATTGTCAAAATGTCCATAATAGCAATTAAGGCGAGAGTGGCGATTCTACGGAAACTAAGAAATAGGTTTAACTAGGAAACCACTAAACCACTTGGATCAGTTCTCTGAATTCCTGCAGCATAATCCCTCCATACAAACCCGTGAGTTAGTGATTTTATTAGATTAGTGAGATAATTTTATAGAATTTAATCCGGAGGCATCATCGGGTTCGGATTCATGGATGAGATAAAATGTCATGAGCCACTTTGCTGTGTAGAGTCCAGAAATTGAAAACTGGAAAAATTTCTTTTGGCAAGTGGTCTGTGGGCGAAGATCATTTTGGTGAAACACAAGATTAGATGGTCGCACGCACAGCTATTTGACATAGTATACAAGTTCAGCTCTTATTCAATTTCGGAAAATTGCATTTTTGTTAGTCTACACAATTATGATGATGGGGTAGGATGGAATACGCTTTTCTTTCTGCATTTTATCGAGCATGTTCTACACATGCAATAAAATATGCAATGCAGCAAGCCCACGATTTCATTGAGATTTGTCTGATGCAATCAGAATTATTTCTATTGTCTTGTAAAACCGAATCGATAAACCATATTACATATGATATCAATCATTTTGTAAGTCATTATGCTTAACAATTTAAATCAGTTTGGCAGCGATGGTATTGTTATCATATTCATAATCCAGTCAATGGGACCATGGGACTACCCTGACTCTCATGGCTATAATGAGCATTTAAACTATCATCTTTCGGCTTTAAATTGCCCAGTTTCGGATTTCTTGGACAAATAACGACTCTGACTTCATTCGCTATACTATTTCAAAAGCGTTTTAGCAAATACCTAACCTCTGTTTGAACTGAATTTATGTTATGTCTGAGGACTTTTAATTAAGTGAAATCAAGACTCCTCGTTCGTAATGTTCTACGCTATTAATATACCCAAAAGACCGAACATGAGAAAAGGCAGCAGATAAGCCAGCTTGGATTTCGTGTATAATCTAGTAATTATTTATTCATGTCGAATCGAGAACGCAGAAACAAGGGATTCTTGACTGCGGAAATGGTATGGTTTATTTTCTGTTACTAGGACGAGCCTAACCGAGTAATAATTCAAGCAATCAAAGTGAGTACTTCCTGCCGAAATATTACACAAGGAATACCTAATAAATGGACTTTCAAATATATACTAAAACTTCAAGATTAAAGGGTTTAAGATTCTTCAAAAGACTGATGTCTCGCACTGAACAATCGGATACTGTTCGGACCGACGTAACAATTATTGTTTGTCAAAACCTAGAGTTTACTGTAGGGTAATAAGTTCATTTCAAATACTCAAAGTGGTAATAACCATAGAAAATAATTCTCTCTAAATTTTCTATTTTAGAAAATTGCTATTTTGAGTATTCGTCATTTAAGTAACGGCAATACTTTTTTCGTTTTCTATCCAAGACGGTGAACTAAGTTTAAGTTAACGAAGAAATAATCAGGGCGTCGGAAACCTTTCTCTTTTAAATGCTCTCATTTATAAAATTGTTCTTCCTGGCATTCGTTATTTATGTAGCGGTAATGTTTTTCTTGATTTTCTATCGAAGACGAAATATTATCTTAGAATAATAAGTTCATACGCAAAATAAAATGAATTAACAAAAAAATAAAATGCGCTGTCAGTACTTCCTACAATTTTCTCTCTAGATGGTAGATGCTATCTTTTAGAAAATTATCCATGGTAGTACTGGCCGTTTACATAAAAGCACTACCTTTTTTAATTTCTTTCTAAGACGGAAAAATAATAATATTGTCATCTCCGACTCAATTCCAGACATTAAGCACACCAGATCGAAATCTAGTGTATATATTTTCCAGTCAAATTTGTAATATGCCATTTTAAATAGTCACTCCTACGTCCTCTATCAAATCAAAATATTGGGAAACCATGCAGTAACGTGTGAGTGAGTTTAATAAATTAAAATTACAAAAACCGTATTTTCTACAAGGCAAAAGTATAAACGCGCATTAAGGAACCTTAGTGAATTTTAGAATTCACATTTCCTTTATTACAGTTGGTCTTGAGGTGGCAAATTGGGTATAATTTGTAGGTAAAGGAAATGCAAGGCAGGATGAAAGGACTGACGTTTTCCTGTTTCAGAGAAAGCATATGGGTGAAAACCCTATTCGGATTCTGTACAATTGTGACAGAAAGAGAAAATGGGGAGGGAAAGTCTAGGCCACGCGCCATTCTCCTTCAAGGCGGAGACCACGGAGAAAGTAACAGAAAACTGTACTTTTCATACTCACCTGAAATGCCAAATCAACTGTTTTGAAAGCACGGAGGTAACCTACAAACCAAACAAATACACAAAATAATTCAAAAAAATAGAAGAGAATTAAAATTTTGAAAACGAAAAATCAACAAAAAATGTTATGAGAAATATGAACTCCAATTCATCAAAGCAATCATTCCAGCCCAGTTAACCAAAAACAACAATGGAAAATAAAACAATGACGAAAAGTTTTAATGAGCGCATCTACTCCACTAATTAACCTTTTTTAATGAGCTTAGACGAATTGGTGAACATTTGACACTTTAATTATTTCCTGTGTCATAACTTACGCCGAATCGCAAAGTCATTCACATACTGATCTGGATCCGCTTCAAAAATTAATTTGAGACGATATTTCAAATCCTCAAAGTCTCCTTCAGAAACAAGCCTGGAACTTTCACCCATTGTAACTGTAACTTTATTACTTATAACTTTTTAATTGAAAAGTTATCTTGTTAAAATCACCAAACTTCTCTCCAGTTGCAGTTGTTGAATTGAATTTCACTTCTTAACCACTCAAAATGATATTGTTTGATGGGATTTGTAAGAAAATCGACTGACTGAGAAGGGAAGGAAGGGAGAATTGCCAAGGTGCCAAAAAAGTCAATTACAATGCACACCGTGCTGTGTCCGTGTGGGATTGAAACCTGAAACTTTCTTCCCTTCAATTTCAGGCGCAGAGATCAGAATTTCTTCCAAGCTTGAAATCAATTCAATTATTATTCTAAAGTTTTAACTTAAAACTAAATTTGAGTGACTCAAGACAAGAGGGGTGGTAAAATACAGTATTGTAGTGACATGAGGTGCAGCAGCGTTAGCGTTGATCAAACTTTTACATCTACACTCTCACGTTTTTGTTTTAATACTTCCTGACAAGGGAAGGTCTACACAAGTATTGTACAGGATACAAAGGAACAGGATAGGTGTATTGGGGTAAATATTAATTCCTTAAAAGTTTCCGAGGTCGTTGCAAATTAAGTTTGCAGTTGGCAGGCAAGAGAGCGTGAGGTTTTTTATATAACGTGTGATGTCTTCCGTAGTGTAGTGCATAGATTCGCAAGGTTCTTTATTCCTTTAGTTAAGTTTGCAGTCGTATTTTAGCAATACGACTGTGTGACCATGCCATACCAAAATTTACACAATGACTGAACTGAACTGAAATGACATAATAAGGTGAGTACAGAGAAACAGGTACAATAGACTTAACAGGACATATTGAATGACATGAAAAGGAACCCTCGTAGTATTCGTAGTCGACCAACCATTCTCATATTAGAGAAAGTTTCGCAATATAATAATACACGATACGATATAAACCATCTGAATCCATCCAATTGCTATACACTTTCGATGCGCCGGTCGAAATGTAGAAAATCTCTGAGTCCATGTCCATATACCACCTTATGCCTTAGTAAATACAGCACAGAATAATATGCTAGTGCCATCAGAACGAAACTTCTTATTTGCTTGTAAGCGTAAGAAAGAAAAATTAATGACGATTATGATTACTTAGTGCTGCAATGCAATGGAGTAAGAAACCATGTTACAAGTACGATATCATATCAGGAATTTAATTTCAATTAGCCAATTCCATATCTCTCAACGTGTGGGAAACCACAAGTTCTCTTTAGTGGCTGCTTTAAGATAATCGGATTCCGTATAAGGTTATTCAGCACTGGAGTCGTTCCAGAGAACACTTAGGCAAAATGCAATTGTAATTTTATGTCGGAATCGGATCGTACGTACATGTAATGTATTTGGTTTTCAAGAACCCATTTGTTAGATTTGTTTGAATCCCTGGGGCTTTGAAGTCGTCAAGTCTTGATGACGCATTCATACACCGTGTCAAAAGTAATTAGTCTTCATCCCCTACTGGATCTGCTACAGAAAACTACACTTACATCTAGTTTTAACAATCTCACGGGAAATGAAAACGTCTGAGCGAAATTCGAAACCGTATGATGGCCTCATAGTTTGCACCGATAATGGCTCCATTATTATGTTATTGACAAACGAGATTCATGTCCATTACTTGAATCTATCAAAGAAATTACTTACGCATTTGAAAAATTTTGAACTTTGGAAACACATTCTGAATGTACACTCAGGAAATGTCCATAAATTTATAAAGTCCTAAAATTTATTGGTTAGCAATAGATTAAATTTCATCTTTACAAATTTGAAATTCTAAAAATGGTGCATTCTATTTTGTATAATTATTGCCCTGATTTTTTTAATGGGTATAT